>CAWUHX010000407.1:0-203211 GCA_963922205.1 Romanomermis culicivorax | reverse complement strand
CGCAAGTCTGTTTTTTATAAAATGCTGGTAAATTAAAAAATAACAAGAAGTAAGTATGGCCATCAAAGTCATTTAGACAACGCTTTTACCGTAGGATTTTTAATCAAAAAATGGTAAGAGTTAGTTGAGTAAACTCACAAATTTCCAGTCCTATGCGACTAAGGAAATAGCAGAAATATTAAAAAGTGCTTGCCCTCCATCCATATTTACAAGCATTTCAAGAAAAACAGGTTAAAGTTCTGAAGTATATTTGAGTAGAATTAATCTTCAAAAAACTATCTGTCCATCTGATATCTTGAGTGCCAAAAATTACCAGATTTTTATTTTGTCTTCATCGGATTGCTTAACTCAATATCCTGAAGCATAAAACAAACATGAATGTTCATGTTCTCAAAAGTGACCTGCATTAGAAATTTTGAAAAATCGAAAATTTTCGAGTTATGGGTGTCAGTTAGAAGCATCAAACACTTGTATGCAAGAACTAATTTAGGACCGCACAAGTTTTTTATGTAAAATCGACAGGATTAAGCCTACGAATTTTTCGACAAGCCAAAAGCGCGAATTTTAATTTTGATCTGACTGTAATTCAGTATTTATTTTTGTGCATCATTTTGCGCGCCACTCGTATGAGTCACGATTATATCTCGAGCTCTAAGACATCCTGTGTCGAATCGAGCTACTAAAATCTTTGCATATAGTGAGTGTGGCTTCAACTGTTCTCGTTAATACTAATCTAAAAATTAAGTTAAAAAAAATTATTTCATCGTCTGATGATGAGGGATTGTGTTTCAATTGCTAACGAAAAAACCGGGTCGAAATTTTGCCATACCGCTATCTGACTTCGGGTTTCATTTCCAATAGACTGAACGATGATCGGTCGTTTCTGGATATCGTAAGTGTTAGAATTGCTGTTGTTATTTCTATTCAAGAGTTGGACACTTTCTTCTTCTCCTTCTTTTGTTAACGATTCTAAATTGGAAATAATGGATGCATTAGGATGGACCTTTCGTGCCTAAATTTCACAGTAACCAAATACGGGAAAAAGATCAAGATACCAACGTTTTGGTTTTCAACAGTCGAGAATTTCTTGTTCTGAATCATTCGTTCAATATGAGAATATTATAGTTACCATACATGCATATAGGGGGTACGAGGGCGACCCCTGCCTGAGATCCTGAACATCCTCAGGTCCAAAAACTCGTCAAACATCCCCCTGAAATTTTCTGTAAACAGTTTTTTGTCTATTTCTATGCATATATGTTTGATAAACGGTTGTATCTCCATTTTCCAACCATCCCCATTTCTCGACTATCCCTTTTCACCGACCATCTTTTTTCCCTGACCGATGCTTTAAATTCCCGATTCCCCGAGCTATGTGATGTTTCTCGGACGACTCTATTTTTGTAATAGTCTCGATTCCCCGAACATTGATATTTATGACACATTTTTTTGTTTAAAATTTCTTAATCAAGAAAGCAATTACATACAGGGTGTTTCATGAAAAAGGATGTACATTGTTATTTCGTTGCAGAGTAAATCAGAATGTAAAATTTTGATAGCTTCAACAGATAATCTTTACATATCTCCAAATTTTTTTTCTGTGCCACCCTGCGTATATGTGTGACTGTATTTTTCATAGCAGGGCACATAGATAGAGTCGTTCTAAAATGAGTTCTTCGAATATTGATTTATTTTTCACTAACCTATGCAAAATACGCAATGTCCTTATTCCCCGAACATCCTCTTTCCCCGAACGTTCCGATTCCCCGAAAGTCCCTATTCCCCAAAGATCCCGATTCCCCGAATAATGAATAAAATTCCATTTCCCGAACAATGCATTAGTACCTATTCCCCGAACGTCCCGATTCCCCGAGTAGTAAAGAAACAATATTCTTGATTCCCTAAATTAGTAATAATATTAAATTCCCGATTCACCGAAAACAATGAAGTATATAACTTCTTTGGAAGTTTAACTGTTTTTCGAACAGTAAGAAATGGATTTAGAAAAATTGCTTATAATACCAAGAACTTTTTGGTAAATCCCCACCCCAGGGAATGAGATATAGCCATAAATCGTTTTCTTCATATGTCATTTATTTGCCACTGATATCATCCCAACAAGTACGAGACACGGCGTAAAAACAACTGTATATCAGGTAAAATTTGATTGAAATCACCACCGATCATTAAAGCTCTATGCCGAACTAAGTTTAGTTTTGCTGTGGATAGTTGTTGATCAACTCGGACATACCTCGGCTTTCTGAACTGTGGGAACATACCTACAATTTACAATGTTTTCTGTGGAAAAATTTTCAATTTACAAAGTGCAATCTAAAAATTGCCTTCTTCTGTTTTCGGGGAAACGGGATTCGACACTTTCGGGGAATAGGGACATTCGGGGAAAAGGGAAAATCAGTGTTTGATTTATAGCGTTCTACGAGGAAACGGGACTTCCGGGGAAAAGGTACTTTCGAGGAAAAGGGACATTCGGGGAATGGGGATACACCCGTTTGGTAAGAGTAAATATTACAGGACCATAATCTTCCATTGTTGACAAGAAATTAAAGAACTAAGACTAAACCAATCAGACATTCTTTGCTTTATAAACCTGTTGTGGGCTTTATGTTTTGTAGAGCACTGTGGGAAAACATTCGTGGGAAAATAATGTTTAAAGTTTAAATTTTCTTGCAGGCAAGATTTTGTAATAGAGCATAAATTTTTCTTACATTATTTATAACATTAGTCGGGGAAAACAGATGGTCTGGGAATAGGGTTGGTCGGGAAAAGGGATGCTCGGAGAAAGGTGATCTTTTTTTTTTATTTTTAGCATTAATCGGGGAAAAGGGATAGTCGGGGGAAAAGGGATGGTTGGGGAAACGGGATGGACGGGGAAAAGGGATGGTCGGAGAAAGGTGATCTTTTTTTTTATTTTTAGCATTAATCGGGGAAAAGGGATGGTCGAGGGAAAAGGGATGGTTGGGGAAACGGGATGGACGGGGAAAAGGGATGGTCGGGGAAAGGGCACACAATCATGATAAACACGCTTGTGGAGCTTTTTTGTTTTTTGTTCACTTACCCCCTTATACCTCTTCGATTGAATGGTCCGATTTAATCTCCGAAGACCTTCCCCCTCCAGGAAAATTCTTGCCGTGCATGTATGGTAGTGAACAACGACTTTTTGTATCAGATTATTCTATTCACGTCTGTAACCCTCATTTCCACTACCAAGGTGACAAGGACTGACAAAAGGAATGCTTGAGCTAACTTGCTTGGGCTAAAAGCCTAGTCATAATACTGATTTTATTTTGGCATCTTTTCGTGTGTGAAGAATAGATAAGAAAGGCTGAATAATTTCAGGAACTAAGCTCCGCTCTACAAAGGGTACCGTTGGATTGTGAATTAAATGCAATTTGTCGATTTTCGTAATAAGCTCCGTAAAAATCACTATGCATCGGGGATAAGGCGGACGTGAGGGAATTTTTCTGAGGTTGGGATAGATCCGGCCAGGAACCAGTCAATATTGCGCATTTTCCGGCAGTTTGGATCAAATCCAAATCGGCCGGAAAATAATTTCCGTTTGCCGAAGTTTCGGATTGAAATTCGCTAGCAGAACCCGTTCTTATCGCTTGTTGCTGTTTCTGCGATTGTTCTTCATGACATTCATAGGCGTGCGAGGAGTCCAAATCGGCACCTTCGTCATCAGTGCTGCAGCAAAAAAATTATAAATTTTTATCTCGTCAGGAAAATAAACAAAAATATGACACTCATGGAGAAAAAAATTTGTCCTAGGGAAATTAAAATTCTTCAGGACCAATGGAATGCTTCTAATAGTCTATTTTTCTTGAAATTCTTGTAAATACTGAACTAGAAAGTAAGTATTATTCCATATTATTCTTGTTTTCGTTGTGTCCTCTTACCTCGAATGTCCCATTACCTCGAAGATCCCACTACCTCGAATGATAATTCAGCACTGATAGAACAAGTTCCATTACCTAGAACATCTCATTACCTCGAATAATGATTTATAGGTATAATTTTAAAACTCCAATCACATAAAATAATGATTAAAGGCAAATATTAAAATTCCGTACTTAGTTTTAAGCTTATTCATAGTTTTGCATTCGAGCTAACGGGATGCTTAGCATAAAACTCCGTTTGAACAAAAATAGCATTCTTCGAGGTTATGTGAATTTTATGTATTATACGGGGTAACGTGACGTGGCCGACTGTGCCATGTGGTCGACCGTACCATGTGGCCGACCATACTATGTGGCCGACCATGCCGGGTGGCCCACTTCTATGTGAAAAGCTTTATAAAGTGATAGGTATAAAAATAAACTTAATCTAGCTAAAAATAAATCCAGTGCATGTAGAAGAAATAAAAAATATAAAAATATTTTTAGGGTCAAAAATAAATTGGAAGCCTGACTTTGATGCCTGTTGATGATCGTCTCCCCTTTATTAATTCAAATCCAACAGTTTCTAGCTTATGTGGCTCATTTATTACGAACGGACGTGTTTTAAAGATACTTTCAAATAAGTCACACGTAGGTGCTTAGAATTACCTCAGAGAAAATGTCTCTTAAAAATTGCTTCTTAATTTGTTATGCGCAGAAAATTATAAAAATTGATCAAGGTGCTCTTTGTTTTTTTCAGTTCACTGAAAGACAATCTAACTAACAGTGAAGGAATGTTGGATGAAATAAAAAAAACCTCCTTAGTTTGTTTCCTAGTTGACACAACTAATCAGTCAATGAAGGAAATTTTATTTTTTCTTATTCGCGAATAACATTATTATTTCTTTTCTGACTCTTTTGTTTAATTTGTAGTATAGAATCTTGAAGGAAAATTATGAGCCCATTTACACATCAAATAAATCGAAAAATTCTGTGAGACAGCCTGAAGAAAATACGTTAATGTAAGCAATAGTAACGAAGCCTAAATATTGGTCAAATGGCATAGTCGGCCAGCTGATACGGCGGTGCCCTGTGGCATGGTCGGCCAGACGGCATGATCGGCCAGCTGGCATGGTCGGCCAGTCGGCCGTTTGCTATACAGTCTCTGATTCACAAGCATAATAACAGACTAGAGATAACTGTAGAACTACTTCAGCACTGCATGTGGGCGTGGTACAAAAAAATCACCCAGGCTCATCTCAATATCTTTTATGAAAATACACTTTGAAGTGGAAATTTTAATCTGTAAGTTTTAGTGCATTCATAGTTCAGGGCAAGCTGATTTATTTTACACCAGAGTCAACTTATCCATGAAACTCGGAACATAAAAAAGTGACTAGGAAGTGAAAAACATGCAATAGCTCGTTGACACTTTTTCTCAGATTGTCGGTCTTTCTGCTTCAGTCAATTTGTGAAAAAGTGTCCGCTTTTTTCCCTGCTTTGACATCCTGCATTCATAATCCCATTCAGAAAAAATGGACTATAGTCATTCTTCCCAATGAACCTTATTTACATTAAATTATAAATAAATTATTCTATGTTCCCCAATATTTGATCACGCTAATCAAATGAGCGTGCAAGCACATCCAGTAGAAGATCCTTCTCAAAGATATAGTGTTCTCCACACTACTACTGACCACCTGTAATATTTATGCGGAGATCAATAACAATATACTTCTGCAAAGTATGAAAGTATAGATTGAAAGTGAAATGAGCTCTGTTTTTGAGTATGAGGATCACTTTATAGATCCCAGCGTGTTTAGCCAAATTTTCGAATCCTTGTATCATTTGGAATCCCGAGATATACAAAATTATCATTTATGAATTCTTTTATGCAAATCTTTACATAAATAAGGTCCCCTGGGGAGTATAACTGGTGTAGCATGACAGCTTTCTTTAGACTGCCAAATTAACTATAGCACAAGATCTATCAGAAAATAAATAATTCCTTAGGTTAGAATACATTCACGGGTTATTCAAACCATAGTTAACAAAGGGCATGTGAATTTATTGTGACCACCGGCGTCAATAGTATAGTTTCCAACTAAGTCAATCAAATGTAGTCATTTTCACAATTTCTCAAAATGCATTCGAGAAGGAAAAGGCTATTTCAAAGCTTTGGATTAAATGAACTGGATCAACATCAGCTCTGGCAGACTTTGTGAGACAACAGCTTCTTGAGGTATTGTCATTAAACTGTAAAATTTATTCCCCAATGAGTTCCTCAGTAACTTTTTTAAACTAATGAACATCATGTTGTGGGTGAAAATTTTCATATTAAATGATTGTGATTCTAAGAATTTGTCATTTATGAATATCACAGTGCAATAAACTCACTGAATGCCATGAAAATTCAATCATATTATGCCTAGCCATACACTGATGCAGGCTGGCAGTTAATGTAGACTTATATAAGTAACCGACAAATTAACCAGCACATAATAAAAAAAGGCTGAGGATAAGCTGGATCCAGTTTTTTGATGATAACGGATTCAGATGCAGATTCGGACCGGAAAATTGATTTAAGCATATCTGTGTCTGATCCAGAAACAAAAAAATTTTGTTCAACAGATGTGGATCTTGAGTGGCAGATTTGACCAGATCCCGAATGGGTTCAGATCCTGTATGATAGTATATAATGTATATGCATACGCTCATCAATAACTATGTATTATGTGTAATTATTCTAAAATTAAGTTGTATGAATTTATATTTTTGGTGTCATTAAATTATTGATGATTGAGATATTTGTTCATTGGAATAGTTTACATGTACTAATTTTCTTTCATCAAATTGTATTCATGTTTAGATTAAAGTTGGTTTCATCTGAAAGGAAATAAATAGAGATGAGGACGTTTTTTTTCAGAGATTATGGATTCAAGTTCTTCTTTCAGTAGCAGAGTATTGGATTACTTCACAGTGTACCCAGATGGTGAAAAAAAGACAAAGTGCAATGAAGGCAGAATACAGCTATCCAGAAAAACCTTGGTACTGAATATCAGAGAAAACATTTGGAGGGAAAACACCCGGCAATATCAGCAGCTTGCAGTTTGAGAAAAATAAGATAATGAAAATAAAAGTAAATGAAGAACAAGTTGTGACTAGTTATTATAAAAAATTAATTTTTGTGTTTTTCTTTAAAGATGGCCAAAGAAGTGGGCTAGCAATCCAAAAACCACATTAAAGCATGAAGTCGAATCTCAAATGTCCCTGGACAATTATTCAAGCAGAAAGTAAAATTAATTCAGCTGATTATGTAACATGTTTTTTTGCCAAAAAATTGGCCTATAATAATTAAAAATCAGTTTGTCTTGACTTCAAAATAGTACAAATGCTGGTAATTTTCAATTTGCCTTTCGAATTTTTGGAATCAATTGGATTTCAAGATTTAGTGACAGAGGTGTAGACGTTTTGAATATGGACATATAATTTTTTATGAATATAAATTGAAGCACAAATTTTACAAAAAGACTTTGTTTGCGTTCCATGACAACCTTCATAAAAAATTGAAGAGAAAATCAGTGAAACTAATAATAATTTTTCATTTGCAACCAATGTACTTTTAGTTTTTTTCAGATTGTTTCAGAGTGGGGAACGTTTGGATTTTTTTGAATGCATCTATTTTATTTGTTTTTAGCCTGACAGCCCACTTAATAACAGCTACCTATGAAAGGGAAAAGTTTGTATTGTATGCACAGCATTTGGTTCATAACACCACACTGGTGCATATTCATCACAAGTTGTTGAGGAAATGTTGAAAAAGTTGAATGTAAACAAAAAAATTGGAAGTATTATTGGATTTTTTAAATGAAATTTGATCCAAACTTTTATTGTAGGTACTTTTAGTAGTCTGTGATTGTGGCCCTAATATTTTAAAAGCTCTTAACAATTTCAAGTTGAAAAATATCAGTTGTGCAGTTCATCAAAGGAAATTGATACTCACTCAAGGTCAGTCACTATGCACTTGGCATAAAAACGATTTTTATTCCAATTACTACTTTTGTAGCTTTGGATTTCCAGCAGTTAGTGAAGAATACAACTTCAACCTGCAATCAAATTGTTGGTCACTTTAACCATTCAGATAATGCTACGAGAAAATGAGCAGAAATCCAGACACGTCTGAAGCCTAATCAAAGACATTTGATACTTATTCAAGTAAGCAGATGAAGAATATTGTATATTTCACGACAACGCAGCTATACTTTGCTTTTATTAAGTCCCCACTTGGTGAAATTCCACTCTGGCCATGCTCTTAAGAATTCTAGAACTGAAACGAATATTAGTGCTTTTTTGCAGCTGAAGAAGATATTACAGATAGGAATATATCAACTACAACTCTCAACAAAATTGTTTCTGCCTTGTTGCCCTATCCAAATGCCACAGAAAAGGTATGCTAATTATGTCATATATATTTCATTCATCAAATTAGATTATTTTAAATGGAAACCATTCAGTTGAGCTCAAGTTCTGCAACCGCAGCTGATGTTATTCCGAGGGTATGCTAGCTCAAAAATATGCTTGACAATTTGGACAATAATAGAGGAATTGATTCATCTGTTGAAGCTTTACAGTTGAACTTTGACCTCAAATTCAGAAATCTCGAAATAATAGAATAATTAAGAAATGAGAACAATAATAAATATTCTAAGAATTTTATTCTAATTTTTTATAGATAAATCATGATCACTGCTTTTATTGTCAATTCCAACGCCTGCTAAGAGGTTAAAAACTGAAAATCAGCGTTAAATTTATTCATTTAATGACTTTATAGCCAGCTCCAGTGACAATGAAGAAGATCAAACTGAACTAGAAGATAGCGTTTTTTTGCTGAAAAATTTTTGCCCCATTTGAGGAAAAACTCCAAAAATTTTTTCCTCATAGGGAAAAAATCAATTTTTTTAGTTTCCTTGCTTAAAAACCGCTCAAAATCATTTCTGGTGTGCTTTTTGAACGTTTCTCATTAACTTGCATCTTATTCCGCCCAAATACCGACATTTTTTTTGCAGAAAGTGGTATTACTGCAGCTGGTGCACACTACCTTATAGCGTTATAATGCTGAGTATATATATATATATATATATATATTTGTCCAAATTGTTGATTAAGCACGGTAATAAAGTAGGCCTAAGCCTAAGCCAAAGCATAGGCATTGGCTTAACCTTAGGCTTAACCTTAGGCTTAACCTTAGGCTTAACCTTAGGCTTAGGCCTAGGATTAGGCTTAGGGTTAAGCTTAGTCTTAGGCTTAGGCTTAGGCTTAGGCTCAGCCTTAGGCTTAGGTCTGGGCTTAGGCCTAGGCTTAGGCTTAGATTATTACAGTAATCAATAATTTTGACAAATAGGCCTATATATACTTATCATTATAACACTATAGGGTAGTGTGCACCAGCTGCAGTTATACCCAAAAAGTTTCTAGCTATGACCTGCTTGTAAATAAGTGAGTTTAGATGAGCTAAGCAAGAAAATAACTCAACGGCATAACCTTTATTTCTTATATTTCTTAGACGACATAAAACAACCTAATTTTCACATAACAAGTAAATCAGACAGTAAACTTTGATAAAAAGATAACAATGAAAAATAAAATTTTAAAACTGATTCTGAACAGCTTGCAATCTGAAAAGTATAAACTTGATCACAAGGTTTTTTTCTGCAAAGGCCAGGTTCCAATGTGCAACTTAGGGAAAAATTTTGGTTGCATAGATAAACTTCTGGTTGTTCAATCCAAAATCGATAAATTAGCTTAATTTTATCGGTAAAACAACCAAAAGCTAATTTTCTTCTATTTCATTCGATTCGCTTCGGTTTTAAACTTTTAAAACCAAATTTTCTGAGTTTTGAAGAGGAAATAAAAAGATTGGTAAGGCCCCAAAAATTTTCCTGTGATTTTGATATTCTAGAACGCTGGAAAATGAACCTTTTCAATTTGTATTTCCTAGACTAAAGATTTAATTTTTCAGTGAATTCAATGAATTTTCAGTCAGGCGGACTACAATTCAAAAACAAGGTAAGCAATCAAAAATTTTCATTCTTCAAACAGCAAGAATTTCCACTTGGACACAAAATGTTTTAATCACACAAATGTCAAAATCTTTTTAAAGACTGCAAAAAGACTTTGGGAAAATTACCGAGAAAAATCTTGCTTTTCGTCAAATTCTCAAAAAAACGACACAGGATCAAACATATATCCAAAATATCTTGATAAATAAAAGCTATAAGCATTGGCTAGAATGACATTTTCTAACCGCGCACTGGAATCACACAAACAATTATTATATAATTAAAATCCGGCGCCTAGCGCCGAAAAATTTCAACACTTTTCAATTTTATAACGCTTAGAATGCACCTCCGATCAGGGAACCATCAAAAATTTCTTCCCTCAAATTGGTGTGTAAGTACAAAAAATTTTTCCTCAATTCCAAAAAAATCCTCAAAAATGGTCGATTGAGGAAAAAACTGTGCTAGAAGATATGTATATATAATGAAGTATTTTTTGTATTGTCTGCCTGTGAATATACTCATATTCATAGAATTTATGGGAAATCGAAATGTATATGAAGAAGTTTATGGGAAATCGAAATGTATATGAAGAAGTTTATGGGAAATCGAAATATATATCACCCAAAGAAGATCCATTGACCTGGTGGTGTCTAAATCAAACTTCAGCGCTGATCAGTTCATTGATAGCCAAAAATTTTTTGTCTGCGTCAGCAACGAGTATCCCCTCTGGACAATTATTTAGTGGTGGTAGTCAAATTTACAATCCTACCAGGAATTGTTTGAAGGATAACAGTTTTAAAAAATTTATGTTTGTCAAGTATAATTCAGCCACCATTGACTTGAAATTTTTGTGAGACTTTATGTAAATTGAAATGAATAAAGATCTGTTTATGACCAGATCTTAATCTTTTACAGCAGCAGATCTGAATTCAAATGGTAACAAATTTGGTTCAGCAGATCCGGATTGGATGCAGGTTCAAAAAAAAAATTGGTTAAGCGGATCCGGATCAGAACCAGATCCAAAAATTTGTGTAGGTATCCACCAACCTGGATCCCGGCCCATCCCTAAAAAAGACTATAATCTTCTGAGGAAAAAAGACTATAGTTGGGACTATAGTTTGGTAGTCTCAAGAGGCATTATTTAGTCTTGGACTAGGTCCGAAAGTCTTTTATTTTAAGGACTTTTGCTATGGTGAGCTGGTGAGCTAGTATACTGCATACAAAACTTCTGCAAGAAAAGTGATACTGTAATGACTGACTGATTACCATCAATCCATACATGTTGACTAATCAGAAATTTTTTAGATGATTGTACAAGTTAATTCAAAGCATTGTGTGATAAATGCATTTCTATAGTTCGTTTTTCTTGAAATGCTTCTAAATAATGAAAGTGGAAAGCAAGTAGTATTTCAGATTATCCCGATTTCCTGATAAAAAATATACAATATAGGACTGGAAATTTGTCGGTATACTGACATCACCGTTAACAATTTTTTGAGTGAAACATTTTACGGTAGGAACTCTCGGCAAACGATTTTGACGACAGTACTGATTTGTATCACTTTTCGATTTGGAAGCATTTTATAGAAAACAGACTATAGGAAGTGAATTCTTTAATCTAATCAGCTCGATAATTTGGCATCTCTCTGGTGACGTATGGGACAATTTTCAGAAGTAATGATGAATGATTTCGCACAACAGTAAAACTTATTTAGCACTGTGCTAAAGCTCTTCATGTTTGGGAAAAACACCATGCAGACCGCCTAATGAAGGTTTACTTGCTTGAACAGAGACATTTTGGTGATTTCTTGCAAAAAATACCTACTCTTCGATTGGTATTATTCCAGTACGGCTTTTTTTCCGAGGCCTTATATATGAAAATGTGTCTATGTATTTTACAATAGAAAGTGCAGCTCTGTGTTTATCTGATGTACCATAGTCCATTTCTTCTAAGTGAGACTTGGTAAAGCTAACAGCTGTTCAGGCAGAGAATAAACAGCCTAAGTTCGCACACATTTTTTTTCTAAAATCAAATGCAGCCGGTAGGCCTACAGCTAGAAGGATTGCTTGTTGTTGATCTGCAAACATTTTGTTTGATTCTCATTTTAGTATAAAGAGGCTACAGATGTGTTTTTGATCTATATGAAAATTATCTGAATGAATCATCAATGATCGAAAGAGTGAGGAACCAAAAAATTCAGAAGAGCAGGGGAATGCAAACTCTAATTAGGGAATAAAATGCACTCCAATCGATGGGAAATTGTAACTTGACCAAAATAATACAAACTGCATCTCAATAACTTCATAATCAGAATTTTATATACCTAGGAATTTGAGGTTTCAGAGGTCGAACTGATTATAAAATTTGATAGAAGTCTTGTACTCTTACTGTATCGAAATCGCATCGTTTAAAGATTCTGTGGCAAGAGAAAAATCTTCGGGCGAGCTTTCCTTGGTTGTAGTGCAATTGTCGTTGTCATTTTTACTTTTTTCAACAGCTTGCTGTGTGGCAAAAAACAGAATGGATTTTCCTTCAGCGCATACATTGGGATCTTACTTCGTTCTCTTCGATCTTTAATTTTGACTTTTTCTTCCTTTTCTTTTTTATCACAATGGCAGGCACTTGGGATCCGAAAGCGGCTGCAACAGTAAACAATTTTTTTCAATAATTGTCATAATTGAAACTGGAGCTCCACCATTTTTATTTAGGAAGCTCAATCTGTGGAATATAAATGATGTAAATGTCAAACAAATATCAAGTCTCTTGTTTCAGTACCAAAACGCTTCTGGAGGAGAGTTTTTTTTGTCTATAGCTTGATTATGAGAAGATCAAACTTGTGACTTTGGTGTTCATGCCAGCCGATCTTTGAGGACATGCAAGAAGCAAAATTCTTCTAGTACAAATTTCTCAATGCCAAAACAATTTTATCTCTGATTAAGGAATCCGGCAGAATATTCGTTTTATTGTTTCTGTGGATTTATGTGGAGTGATATTGATTCCTAAAACAAAGTGTAGAATATTGAAGGTTCACGCAATCAACAGGGTCGCGTCTAAAAAGTCCCTGACTAAAGATGTTTTCGAATCACATTGGACGATAATCAGGCTCTCTTTTGAATAGCTGAATATCATCTGAGCTTTAGAAAACGCTAAAGTGACTGCTCAAGAAGTGAGCAGTTAACCCCGCCCTCTGGGTTGCAATGCTATAAGCATAGTAGGCCAGTTATGCAGGTCAAAACACGCCCGATCCAGGGCCTGTGATTATAAAAAGTTAACCTCCACTACGGTTTCTGAGGTCAGCAAGGTGTAAGAGTTGTCCTCAACTGTGGCTCTGGGAATCTGGCCCACAATGGTTAAGGATAAGACAGAACCATCACTACGACATCCTCAGAAAGTTAAATTTGGAGAGATCAAAACCCCATATATGGGCGTGTTCAGGCAATAATTGTAGTGCTACAGTAATCCAACAGAATGGTAGAGTATTTATTAAACACATGTGCTCTGGGTACAACAGCAAATGTCAAGAACACAGAATTTGCAAATCAGACCAAAATTGTCTTACTGTACACATACAAACAGAAATTTCCCGACTGAATTCTATGCAAATTTCATTAAAATAATGGTAACTCATGACAAAATTGCAGTATTTATACTTTAAATCACATGTAATTTAAACAAATGTGCTCCGGGGGGGGGGGGATAACAAGCGCATTATTGATTGATATAATGCGTTATTTTTCTTCCCCATATTTTTGCCAAATTTGGGTCATTTTTAGCTTGAAATGACCATTTCTGTACTCAATTTTCCCCATTTTTGTCACGGTATGCCACTTTTCGCACTAAGTTGCCATTTTTGTCTGCCAACCAAAGTTCTGCCGGCTTTTCTGCTGGAAATGACCATTATTGTACTCAATTTTTTAATAAAATATTATATTTCACATTTTTTGTACTTAATTTTATACGTATTTCCTATGTAAACTATTTTCTACTCAATTCTTCAGAAAATTAACATGTATTTTACAATTCCGATTGATTTTTGTGCATTGTTTACATTTAACATGTTTTTCAGATTTTTGATGGAAATTTCCACAGCCCTAATGTTAAGTTTGATAAGAAATAGGTCGATAGAGTGCAGATTTTATTGATTTTCTGCGCTTATTTTCACGCAATTTGAAAATTTCACATTTTTTCACAGTATTCACAGTATTTTGCCTTACCACCTAGAATTCTAAACCTAAAATGAGTGCTTTCAGTCACACGTTCTCAAGAATCCTTTACATTTTGCTCCATATTCACTCTCAGGACATGCATAAGTCTATAAATACCGTATTTATTCGAATAAATGCCGCGGCGTTTATTTTTTCAATGGTACATTTGGTGCGGCGTTTATTCAAGGGCGGCGTTTATTTAATTTTTGAGTTTATCACCACAAATTTTAATAAAATTTTTACTTTTTTAAACAATAAATGCATATGTATTACCTATTTTTTTCAATATTTTTTTTCAATTTTTTTCAACAATAAATGCATATGTATTACTATTCAAAATACAACCTACTGCAAACTGTTACTTATTTTTTCAGTTTAAACTAAGGATAGTAAATCCTCGAATAAACGCCGCGGCGTTTATTTAAGGGCGGTGTTTATTCAAATAAATACGGTAGCAATATTTTCATGCATAAGTTTACAAATAGGAATCTTTTCTCAGGGCATGCATAAGTCTATACAAGAAATAATCAGTTCGAAAAGCTTTGGAGCTTATTTGAATGCTAATTTTCATCAAATTAAAGAGGCTGAAGTTCGGTTTATCTCAATCAACTTTACAGCTCCAGGGCATCCTGTAGAGTTTTGTATTACACCTAAAAATACACAACTTAAGAGCCCAAACATTCAGGGTCAAAGCAAAGATTGTAAAAAAAGATGCTGGAGACTTGGCAAAAATGCATAAGAGGGATCAACTAATCTTGCTTGCAATTCCCTTTTTAATGATGTTACTCTGAAGGCAAATGATGTAATATTGTTACAAGCCAGTGGAACGTATCCTTACAAAGCCTACATGGAAACAAAGTTCCCTTAGTCTTCTGCTGCTAAAAGTGCGGCCATAGGTATACCACAAATGTACTACAAAGAATCTGCGGGAAAATTCAACAATTTACAACAGGGTTCAGAATCCTCGTTTTGATAGCAGAGTCAAAAAATTTGCAAAAAGTGCTAGCATCTGGATGGCTAGCAAACTGCATTGCAACCTCTTTTATCAACAAAAGTTGATTATTCCTGGAGTTGGCTTTGCTATTCAGCTGTTCCCATCTAATGACACATTTGGCCTAATATCAAATACACACGAATCTAATGAATCTATCATAATTGCAAAAACCATGATCATTCTAAAGCGGATTGAGTCTGGAAAATCGACAATTGAGTGCTTCTTGAAACAAGAATTTGTAGTATATAATGTTCCCCATTCAAAAGTTTTAGCCTTCCAAATCGTTGTCAAAATCTTCCAAAACTTTGATTTTTGAATGCAGGACATTCAAATATCAAATACCTAGAAATCTGGAATCGAAAATTCCCAAAACTGTAATTTTTACTAGGGTAAAAACTTTAAGATACATTAGTAGCTACGAGGCAAATCCATTTAGTTTTAAAATTGGGGACTGTAGTCATTTTCAAATACATGTCAATATGCGAAACTATCTGTCAGTTGCCTAGAATACACAAGTAACTTGGATTGAACCTTGCATGACATCCTTACAAATGGTGGAAAAACTCTCCTCAGATACAGACACCGTCCTGACTTTTAATGATTTTTTGCAGCATGGACATCGAATTTTGTTTTTTTTGACATCGACCAAGTTTGTCAGCAAAGCAGCGTAATTTAGAGATGCATAAGGTGGCTCGAGGCTAGCAAAAAAATCATGTTGGCCTTAAACCTACAAAGAATTTTTTAAAATTTGCAATATTTTTGTACATAAAACCCTAAAATCTTAAAGTCCGGGTGTTTCTAAAGTTTAAAAATGACTTTCTTAATTGGAAAATTTTTAAATGTACAAAACTTCTATGTGCTAAACTAACATGAATCCGTTCTCCCACGTTACGTTAACGGTTTTGCAAAATTGTCATTTTATCTGATTTTTCATTTCACATTTTCTTCAGGCTGTTGTAAGGATATCTAGGTCTACAGATTGTCATACTGATTGAACAAGCTACAAAAATCCATAAAGCAAAGGAAAAGATTGCAACCTTCTGTGCTAATGATCAAACCATATCAAAAAGTAACCGTTATGATGAAGATGAAGTCCGATGGGATGAGGGCACATTTCTCACAGATTTGAAATGGCAGCTTCGAATCAGCAGGTTCCAACATTCAATGAAACATATTTCGAATGAAAATTCAAATCTTTTGGTTAAATTCAAAATCCACGATACTGTTTTGGGATTTATAAAAAAATTTGAAAAATTTTCAAAAAAAAATTTAAATTAGTTTCAAACAGATAAATTCCAACTTTAAACATGCTAGGAATACACCCATCGGGCAAGGATTGAAAATTATCCAGAATAATTTTTTTACTGAAATCCACGACTGGAAAATGATTTGAACCGAGGATTTAAATCCACAGGTTCTAAAATGAAGTGAGATATGTTTTCAGTGAAATTTTTACAACGTGTAGGAATCCAAGAAGTTCAGAATACAGTAATGTCGAGTTATGAAGAATTTTTCAAATTTTCTTATAAAATTTCGAAAATTTGTGCAATGGAAAATTTGGGAAGTCTAAATTCTTACTGTTCATGTTTATCTACAGTAAACATCAGCGGCATCAATTGATTATGATGAAGTACGATTACTGTTTGCAGAATATGCTTACTGAAGAAAATGATAAAAAAGTAGAATTAAAGCCATGCAAATATGAACGGCTTTTGCCGCACAACCAATACTGCATAGATTTTACAACATACAATGGTGCTGCAGATGCTCGTTTGAATGGACTAAGCATTAAGGGCGAAGTGTTAGCCCTCTTTTGATTAGCCGGAATTACCGCCCCCTTGTTGATTGGTCAAAATTTTTGAGATGTCGAAAATGCATTATATGCGTTTTAAATGGTTTTAACTAACAACTTCATTTGGAAGAGCCTCAACAGCACTGCGCCCTTCGGGCGCAGCTGCTGTACCCTAAGCCTAAGCCTAAGGAAAATTTTAGAGGAAAAATTAATGAAAAATACATATTAGGCGAAAAACCGTCTGGGGGGCGGTAATTCCGGCCAATCAAAAGAGGGCTAACACTTCGCCCTTAATGCTTAGTGTTTGAATGGGACTTCCTTCAAACTAGTGCTCATCAATGAAGAAGTTCATGACACAGAGCTATGCACATCGAAGCGGTTCGCACATTTGCACATAGGCAGATGGATAATATTTAAAAAATTTTCTTACCTTACTCTGTGAAGCTTTGTATGCAATTTTGATGCAACTGCAATACCATACTATAGAGCCTATGACCATGGTGATTGTTTTGATGACTTCAATCGTTGCACAGTCAGCACTTCAGTTGATTGCTGTCCAATCAATGCTGTCCTAATGCAACAACTGCATGCTAGTCATCAGACTCCTTAAAGCTTTCGATTGCCAAGGTCAACCGATTCAAAAATCAAGTCAGTATGATCATTCCATCAGGAGAAACACTCATGAAGCTGATGAAGTCAAAGCCTGGAAAGACCACAAAGCTCGTGCCAATGACAAGTCTTCCCAAAAATTTAAATCGCATTCCACAAAAAAGGATAGAGTTCAAAGAGGCCAATTGCTGAGCGAACCTACTGCTAAACACTATGAAGAATTAATTAAAAAGAAAAAAAAGCCGGCAAAGCCAAAGCTAAGGCCGGCCAAATTGGCATATCTACTGTCGGCATGATCGTACGGGCGCCAGCTCCAGCCACACAACTGCCGCTGACCATGCAAGCTGCACAGCAGCTTACGCAACAACAGATGCATCCACCAAAGCATCTTCTGCCAAAAACTAGTCAACCCTTTTGCACTGTTGTTCAGGCCAGGCTGATACCAGGACTGTGGGATGATGCCGACAGTAGTTATTGTAGTCACCACAATTTCTGCAGATGCGCCAAAAATCATCACAGTTGCAATAGTACACATTACAAAAGTTACAATTCTCACACCTATGACCACAGAGACAATCATGAATGCAAAGGTTATGACTCTGTTCACTCTTCTCGAACTTTCAAGCTCAATACAACTTGAAGTAATCAATCTCATCTGCCCAGGTACACTATAGGGTTCCATCCAGAGTAATACAAATCTGCTTTTGCTCTCGAGCCGATCTACTTTGTTAGCCTTCTCAACCTTGAAGTGGAAGCTATGTGCCACGCCAATGTGACTACAGAAGCGCAAGAACCAGCGGCCTCCTCAGTACCCGTTGAGCAAGAAATGAGTACAACTGCATCCGTGCCAGTAAAGCTAATGCCATCTACCATGGTGACGGCATCGCCGACATCAACTAGGCAACTTCCTGTGTTACAAGTGCCCAAGTCATGGTCTTCAATATTTAATCGACAACTAGCAGACCCATCTTAGCCTCTAGGACATCATCAATGGTAATGCCATCAGCTGCAGCTGCCATTTTGTTAGACTGGTAAACTTGTTCTTATGCTGGCCAATATGAGTATTTGGCTTTACGGATCACTGATCCCCCACTTACAACGATCTACTCTATGCGTAGGTCAGGATATTGCCTACTTCACACCGTGCAGCATGAATAAAATGCTCATTATATAGTTTATGGCCCATATCGGAATTCACATTCTACCACCTGTTCTTCTCTGCGTCACCAATGCTTCTTTGGCACTGTTCCAATTCTTTCGAAATGAATACTGAGCCAACAACCAACTGCACACCAACTATAGTCTGTTTTTTACTAAGTGCTACCAAATAAAAATGTGACCAAAATCAGTACTGTCATCAAAATCGTCTACATATAGGTTTTGTCGTAAAATTTTTCACTCGAAAAATTATTAAAGGTGACGTCAGTATGCTCACAAGTTTCCAGTCCTATACGATATATTGTTCATCAGCAGCTCATGAAAACCTGAAATACTGCTTGCTTTGCACTTTCATTGTTTGGAAGCATTTCAAGAAAAACAGTCTGTACATGCCCATTCCGCTCGACATGTGTCAAACAATTCTGGTTTGCATCGTCCACAGGACATTCAATTTTGGCTGCATTGACAGTGTCCTTACCATACAGTTGTTTGTTTTTCACAGCCCATGGGTTCCATAATACCTGCTGTCTCAATCTAGCGTACAACTACTCTGTTGGTCTCATTGACCAATGGTTCACTCATTCCAAACATTCATGCTTTCCTATCCCAGGAGCTGAGCACTACAACCAAATATAAAGCCTCTATCATGCTTAGCTTTTGTAACCAGAAGTCCTGAGCAGCAAGTTTTACTAATCATTTTCCCCTGAACTATGCACCATAGTCAAATGATGGATACAAGAATTCATCTTCTAGTCAAAATAAAATAAATTGACAAACTTTTTACAGTTTTTTCAGAAAACATTATTTTTAAGTTTATTTTGAGTAAAAACAACATTGATTTATTGACAATTCTATGGCAAATGGGAAGCAAAAACTGGTCAAATATAGTAACAGTAAGGTCAGAAGTAATCGAGGGAAACTTCCAGGACGGTTTTCAAACAAATCAGTGTGAGAGAAAAGCATAGTCAAAAAACAATTCTTAATTCAAACTAGCCATAAATAATTTACATAAAGTCGATAGAGGGCCTGAATACAAACTAAGATGTCGTAAACTACGTGCCAGTCACACCGTTCTTTCGAACTCTGTATGCTTGAAAAATGTCGAATGTTTCTGGGACCAGTCACATCTTTTTGATATTTAAAAACTATATTATTTAGTTTCTTGAAATTTTCATTTCTACTCGCACATGAAAACGATACCCCAGCATCATAGGTGGCGCGATAGCGTCAACCTATAATATACTTTGCCCTCAAATTTCATGCCCCCCTCAAGAGCAAAAACGGTAAGAGCTAGAACCTTCGGGTTTTTTGCATAATTTCGGGCACATGGGCAAACTATGGAGTGCCTTTGGTCATCTCACTTCTATCTGCAAGTGGTGCTCGGTGGGGCCCCAAAAACATGCAAAAAACGCACTTTTTAAGGCCCCCAGTTCCTCCATGCCCAGCAATGAGTGTGCCATATCCATGCTCCATACTTCGGCCTAAGCATCTTAGGGGTGCAATCTCAAATGTGATTTTTCATTTTTTTTAAAATATGGCCTCAATTCAATTATATAGTGGTCCAAAGTCCCGAAAAACGCCCAATTCCCCAATTTTGTTATATAATACTTACGGCTGCAAAAAAATAATTTTTTTCAGCATAATGCACTACTAATTTTTTTGCAGTTTCAACTGAACCTGTAGCCTTATTGGGATTTTTGGGCTGCAAGGGTTTTCGACCATTGGGAATTTGATGTACCCAATCACTTTACACGGAAAATTATCCCGGATGTGAACAAGCGTATTTCCGTGATTTTTCAGTGGAGGGGATTTCCAACCACGAATAATTAAATGAGTGTGATCACTTTACACAAAAAATTACCCCGTGAGTAAACAAGCGTATTTTCGTAATTTTCCGTGGAAGGGGTTTTCAACCCCGGGGAATTTGATGAATGCGATCTTCCTACATAAAAAACTGTCCCGGGTGTAAACAAGCGTATTTTCGTGATTTTTTATGGAAGGGGTTTTCGACTGCCGAGAATTCAACGGATGCATCATTTTACACAAAAAAAGCTATCTGGGGTGTAAACAAGCATATTTTTGGGATTTTCTATGGAAGTGGTTTTCGACTGCGGGGAATTCAATGGATGCATCACTGTACACAAAAAAGTTATTCTGGATTTAACCAAACTTATTTTCGTGATTTTTTTGTGGAAGGGGTTTTCGACCATTGGGAATTTAACGAATGCGATCACTTTATGCAAAAAATTTTTCTTCGGAAGGCGTTTTCGGTCACTGGGAATTTAATGAATGGGATCACTTTACACACTAATTCATATTGAGGGTGAACAAATGTATTTCTGCGATTTTTGAGGGAAGATATTTCTGACCATGGGGAATCCAATGGACGGATTCAGTTTACACGAAAAATAGTCATTTGTTTAAACAAAGGTATTTCTGCGATTTTTTGAGTTGAAGGATTCTAAACCATGAGGAATTCAATAGATATGGTCACCTTTTAGTCTGTTTACAACGTTTTTTGAGTACCATGCGGTTTACACATCTTTTACTTTTGCCGGAAGTGAGAATTCGTAAGTGAGAATTCAAAATAAGTTGACCAAAAAATTTTTTGCATGACAAATTTCCCAGTTTCAAAACCCTTGTGAAAGTTTATACCCCCATGTCCCTTCTCACACATGTTTGCTTCCAACTGTGTTAAACATTTTTACTGAATTTGGTGTTAACAAAAGGAATCAACTGTGGGAAAGTGGCACATAGAATCCCATTCAGCTTTTTTAGAGAAAAGAGCTGCAGCACAAAGTCTTCTAAGAAATAAATTGATTGTGCAAGATACGTTTCATTCACTCATTTTATATAACATATCGTATTGAATTCACTCCGTAAGTTCTACTGATTACAAGCTACAAACAAATTTATTCTCTTCTATTTAACCATTGAACAAATAGCATTCACAGTTTTTGGATTTAAACTGGAATTTTCAGAAAGAGCGCTTTTTGCGGGATTGCAAATGGGAAGCAATTTCACCCATCTTTGTCGCACCGATCCTGCTTTCAAACAAGTCGTACTGTTGCTGTGGGAGTGCGAGTAGAGTTGGGGAGAACCGGGTACGGGATTTCGCGCACACTCCTAATATAGGCATGGCTGAACCAGGTGCATTTTTGCATGCTTTACCCTGTTCTCCCATTTGCAAATCGGTGCCCAATGACTGTCACCAAATCCCAGTTGCACTAAAAGGGTCCAGGCTCGAGCTTAAGATAATCTCGAACAAGAAGGCGACTCGGTTTGATCTCAGGTTTGGTATAATTTGAATGTCATTTGGATTATAACAAGCTCAATGTCGAGATTATCTCCCGCTCGAGCTGTCGGGTTGCACTAAAATTTTCGCATAGTTTTCTTATCTCTAGAGCAAATAAATAAAAAAATTTCTGCAATTCCAAAACCCGAACTTAAATCACAGTTTTAGTTAATCCTGAAGTGAGTATGGTTTGTGCATTGGAAGTAAATAATTAGGACATTGTGAATAGCTTAAACTCAGGATCATCAATTTAATCCCGATGTTGAGATTATCCTCATGTTGGGTCAGTGCAACGAACCTCAGGTTCCTTTATAGTTCCGAAAATGACTATAATATGCCTCCCTCACTATTTTTCAGCTAGTGTGAGAGGCAGAAGTTTTGAATAGGTCGGAAGTTAGAATGCTATTGGTTTACCATTTCTTTACACTTGAAATCATGTGCATATAATTTTCATATAGAAAAATTTTACTGTAGTTGATGCCAGGGTAAGGACAAAATGCACGATGCTGCAGAATATACTTTTTCAGAGACATGAAAATTTTTTTTGAGAAAGAATGAAAATCCAATATAAAGAAAGTGAAGTTTTTCCAACTTTGACCCAAGTTCTCAAAAATCTAGTCCACTTCTATTTCTAGCATGGCAACTATCGAAGCAAGTATATTCTTTTTTCTGTCCCATCGGGGCATTTTCTAATAAACTAGTCTTACACTTAATGGTGGTGACGTTAGCCGTATAGCCGGCTGGCAAATTCGTTTGTATCAGCGGAACGGGCATCTGTCGTTGTATATCATTGACCTGTAACCTTAACAGTGGTTGTTGGAATTGGGGCCTATGAGCCATAAATTGAACTTGCGGTTGAACGACAGCCCTAGGAACCAGATGAGGCATGCCGTTGATCAAAATCGGCGTCGGATAAACGCCGTTGGCAGCGTTGAGCTGTTGCGGTAAAGCCGAAAGTTGTGCTGCTCTCTGCAACAGCGCGTTCCTTTGCAACAACTGTTGCTGCAGTTTAGCCATTTGGTGAACATCTTTTGGGTGAATTTTCACGTCGTTGACTTTATGCATAGTATGGTTTCCGACATTTCCGGAATAATTTTGGCAAGATCGAGGAATAAATTCGGGTGCATTGACCCAGTCTGAAATACAATATTCAATAAAAAAACACTAGTACCAATAATGGTGCGCTCCGATTCATTGAAAACCATCGGTTGGTGGCAATCAGGAATTTGACACAGTTCAATTTTTATAAAATGCTTCCGGACAAGAATAGAGCCAAAATAAAATCGTTTGCTTGTAGCTTTTCTTGTAGAATTATTTCCACAAAATTTATTCAGGATGCGTTGATTTGACTCACAACTTTACGTTTTCTATATGACGTGTGATTTTGTAGAAAATTACAAAAGTATGAAATCGTGATTGCTACCCGGTTTTAGTGATAGCAGGTTTTCAAGAAAACGACCTATTTTTTGGCTCCTTTCTAATTATACGAGTTAACTGTACTCACAATGCTCACAAGGGAAACTGCCCAACTGTAAATTCGAGAATCATTCGATAGTCCATTATGATTTGAGTGATGCTACACTGATCATATTGCCCAGGGTCTTTTAAGCAGGAAACTTGAATCAACGCTTAAATCAGTTCGAGCTTCACTAATGCCTTTCGCGAGTTGCGACAAAATGTGAATAATTGTTATAATGCATTTGACGTCATGTGATCAGACCGGTTGACCTTGCATTGCGCATTGGAGCTTTGTTCTAACTGCAGACGCAGCATGTACATGTATTGTTATTTTCGTGGTAATCTATGCAAGCAGGCATTGATATCTTACACGCTGTGGTGGTAACTTGAAATCAATTACATTTTCTAACTGCTTACTTTACGCCTTTTATGCTATTTTAAACTGACAAGAATGAAGTCGAAATAAACCAAAAAAGTCATCTGAATATTTTTTTGGAGGCCTTCCTATAGGATGTCATTGAATTTTTTCTTTCTCTAACTACTAATGTCCGACAGATTGTGCTAAAATTTCAATTAGATTTGCGTACCGTTTTGACAGCACTATTCCTATGCACATCCTGGAAATCTAAACAAAACCACTTTTTAATAACACTAAATATGCCAATAACCGGATGCTGGAAAAGCAAAAAACGTTCAGATTAGACGAATAAAAAGAAGAGATGTGGTTTGAGTCACTGGTGCAATTTCGTCAATCTATGCACAATAGTTGTGTAACAGAGTGTTTCAGATGAGAAGCAGCGGAAATTCCTTTTTTCGACATCAATTTAAAAAAATCGAATTTGATGATTAATTAATAGTTAATAAGCTGTGATGAAGTGCCCTACAGTTAGAAGCACATTGTCTCACACCACGTAATGTCAGCCAGATGAAAATAAAGCAAATAATAGTAAATTGTAGTGCCTTTCCAATACAGTAGAAAGCACCTCAATAATTCTTTCCATTTTTTCAGGTAGATTTCAAACAATCACTGGATTTCTGGAATTAAATGAAAATTTTCAAAATTTTCGATCTCTCATTAAAGCATGTCATTCAACAACCTTTAAAGCGTATACTCACAATATTGACGAATCAATGAGAAAGTATCAACACTTCGAGCCACCTTTTCCACTTTTAATGAATTGAGTATGGCGAATCCTATTTTCTCAGAACTTTATTGGATGAGGATTTATTTAGGTTCAAAAATATACTTGAATGACAGCGCAGTATGTTCCAATCGCTTCAACTCCCAAAACGGTACTCAAATCGGATTGAAACTTCAACACAATATACTGGAAATTAGTGTCTATAAAAAATAAGAAAAAAGTCATCCTATGAGAAGGTGCTCGGAAACAGATCCAAATTTTCAGCTTTTTTCCGCCTCCCTTTTAAAACTTTGAGAACGTGTAAAGTACAAAAACAGAACAAAATTTTCGTACCAAATATCCTGCAAATAATGAGGGTTTTACTATATGATTTTGTAATTTCTACTCTGATATTTCGAATCGCGTGTACTTGACATGAACTGATAACAAATTGAATAATTCTAAAATTAATAATGTAGCAATGCGAATTTTGTTTTTCATGCAAAATGAATTCAGAATGACGCAGTATACCCAATTTTTGGGTATGATCAATTTTTAACTGTTAAGGCCCTGTCATACTTCACCGCGCGGCGCCGCGCGGCGCCGGTTGTTCTATTGCGCCGCGCGGCGCCGCGCGGTAGCGCCTTTGAAGTATGAATAGGTTTTTGTAATTTTTGCGGCGCCGCGCGGCGCCCCATCAGGTTTCAACTAAACCAATACACATTTTTTGAGAAGAGCAAAATCCAAAAGTAAAAAAGCGGCGCCGTAGGGCGCCGCTCGGTACCGCGCGGTGGCTTGTCGCGCGGCGCCGCCTGTTAGTATGAATAGGACAACCGGCACCGCGCGGTGCCGCGCGGTGAAGTATGACAGGGCCTTTAGTCAAGGTCGAACTTCCCAGAAACTGTGTCGGCATGATTTCTGAGAGGTTCTACCTTCCCTATGATAAGTTGAAAATTAATTATATATCTATAGTCTGTTTTTTATAAAATGCTTCTAAATAGAAAAGAGACGCAAATCAGTATCGTCGTCAAAATCGCTTACATAAAGCTCTTACTGTAAAATTTTTCACTCGAAAAATTATTAAACGTTAGGTCAGTATGCTCACAAATTTCCAATCTTCTATGATATATTGTTTGTCAGAAAATCGAGAAAATCTGAAATACTACTTGCTTTCCACATTCATTACTTGAAAGCGTTTTAAAAAACAGACTATAAATGATATATTTTGTGTAGTTCCCTGCGCTGACTTTCATGATATCATTGGTTTTGCTCAAAAACGGAAATTCAGGGATGAGGATCAGAATATTGGGTCTCCACGAAAAAACCGTCAATTCGTTCACGGATTAATTTCGATTTGGATGAATTTTCCTATAGATTCAAAATGAACCGGACAATTATGCAGAAAATACTCGATGATTTAGAGCCTCAGCATATTCTCGACGAAATTTTCCGCCAAGGACAGGAGAGCAGTCACTAGCTGTCACATATTTTGCTATTGGAGCCATAATGCAAGTTTTCGGAAATGCTTACAGGTCACATGAATCCGCAGTTATAAAATTTGTTGAATTATTAATTCATACATAAATAACCAATACATTCTACATATTTATAAATTAAATTCCACGTTTCTAAATTTTTCATCTTATGGTCAGAGCGGGTGTATAGGAGCCAAATCATAGGTGGCGCGATAGCGTCAACTTGTAATATACTTGGACCCCTAAAATTGGGTATACTCCCCTCTAGAGCAAAAACGTTTACGGATAGACATGAAATTTTTTGCATAATATCCGGCATAGGAGTGAACGTGGTCCAGTGATGTCATTTAGGCGCTATATGCATTTGTTACTCGGTGGAGCTCCAAAAACATGCATAAAATGACCTTTTTTAGGACTTCCGGTGCCACCTGGTTCCACATTGGGTAAAGCATCGCCGAGCTGGACACTTCACTCCATGCATCTACCCAGTGCCTCATCGATGGCACTTTTTTTCTATAATCCTTGCCCGCAATTTAAGAGCAATGTTCGAGGATAGGCAGAACAAGTCATCCTCGACTACGTGGTCACATGACCACGAGGGGTTTCAGTGAGTGGGACGGCAGCAGGTGCGTCTCAGCTTCGGCCACAGGGTCACTTCCACCACCAAATCACTTTCGCCACTGGGTCACTTCCACCATCGAGTAACTTCCGCCACTGGCTCATTTAAGCCACTGACCTAGTCCGACTATCGGAGCTCCACCTGGATGGACTATTGGAGCTCCGCCTAGTTGGATTGTGCAACCGTCCATAGCAAGTAAAACGCAGCCGCTGCAATTGGGACGCGGCCACCTGCAAGTAAAACGCAGCTGTCCGCAAGCGTGACACAATGCGCGACTGAGACGCAGCTGTCAGCAAATGTGAAGCAGCCATTTGCAAGCAACACACAGCCGTCTACAAGTAAGATAGGCATCCGCAGGCAATACATAGCCTCGTCTATGGGTGGGACGCAGCAGTCTGCAGATGACACGCAGCTGCAATCAAGCGGAATGCAGTCGTCTGCAAGTCAGACGCAACCATCTGCAAGCAACACGCAGTTATCTGCCAGTGAGAAGCAACCGTCTACAAGTAAGGCACAGCCGCCCGTAAGTGAGACACACCTGTCCGTAAATGAACCGCAGCCAGCCACAGGTAACGCGGAGCCATCCGCAACTGAGACGCATCCATCAACAAGTGACATGCAGTAGTGCGCAAGTGAACGTGGCCGTCACGGAACTGATGCAGTCGTCCGCGAGACGCAGCCATCTGCAGGCATGATGACTGCCTGTCACAACTTAGTTCCCACTATTCGGAACGAAATGAACAAAAGAAAAATATAACAGATGATGAAATGAAAACTAAAAGTAGTTTTTGACCATAGTTGACTTTGTTAGTAGCATGCAGTCTACACATCTGTTACTTAAAGTGAGTATTCGCAGTTTTGAGTTTTGTTTTTATTCTTTATCCGACGTGAATTTGGCGAAGTGAACTTCATGTGCTTCAATGAAGCTTTTCATGAATAGTCAGGGTCCATTAAAAAGGGATGGACTAGTCTAGTGAAAAATGCTCCGATAAGGCAGAAAAAGGAGAATATATTTGCTTGGATAGTTGCCAAGCTAGAAAAAGGGGTGAGCTAGGTTTTTGAAAACTTGGGTGAGAGTTAAAAGATCCAATTTTGTAATGTCGGATCTTCATTTTCTTTCGCAATGAAAATTTTTTAATGTCTGTGAAAAAGTATATTCTGCAGTTGAGTGCATCCACACACCTTCCAACCATACATGTGCAACTCCAAATTTTGATGAAGGTGCAGAAGGCGGACCCTGGCTTTGTGGTGTTTTTTGAGACAAAAATCCAAAAGAAATGGCCCAATTTTTTTTCACATGAAAAATTTTTCAATTTCAAAACTCTGGGAGTATGTATCCCCCTTATCCTCCTCGCACATGTTTGCTTCCAACTGCATTGAACTTTTTCACTGAATTCCCGAACATCGGTAATATTTACATGTTAAATCTTCTCGTATGACATATTTTATAGAATTCACTTCGTAAGTTTGACTATTCCGAGCTATAAAGCAAATTTATTCTCTCAATCTTACTCGAAATAATGTTACCACAAGTGTTTTTAGAAACTATCCAACAAAATTGCGACGGCGAGCAACTTCTTACAAAATGAAAATTATATGGGAAAAAAAAGAATAAATTTGAAAAATAAGGTGTAGCCAACTTCACCCATCCCGCCCGCTCCCGACTCACTTTCAAAAAAATTGTCTTTACATGCGTTCCCAAGACGGGATGCAGGCGGGAATGATATTCCGTGCACACCCCTAATATAGGCGTAGCTGAATAAGGAGTTTGTTCAATGAGTTTTTTTGTATGCTTTACCTGCTATGCCATTTTGCCACCATTTGCAGATGGTACCTAATCCAGGGCTAAATTACACTAAAGGGGTCTAAGCTCGAGCTCAAGATAATCTTGAACAAAAAAGTGACCACCTCGGTTTCAGCTAATGCCCTAAAATGTCGATGGTCCCAAGTTTGGTATAATCTCAACGTCGTCAAGATTATCCCGAGCGAGCTCGATGTTTAGATATATCCAGCGCGAGCTGTGGGGTTGCACTGACATTTACTCATAACTTTTTTGTGTCCAAAGCAAATAAATCTAAAAATGTCTGCAATTGCCGAACTCGAGAGAAACTTCAGTATTAGTTAATCCTGAAGTGAGGACTGTTAATGCAACTGTAAGAAAGTAATCTCGACATAGCGATTAGCTGGATCAACAATTTAATTCCGACGTTGAGATTATCCTATGATTAGGTTGATGCAACCAATCCCAGGTTTTGATAGTGCTTAAAGACACCCTTTTAATATCAAGCGTAAGTTGTAAAAAACAAAATGAATATATTATGGCCATTCTTCACTATTTTTCAGCTAGAATGAGAGTCACATTTTCGAAACAGTCAGAAGTTAGAATGTGGTTTACCACTTTGAATTGAGCGGAGTCAGCCATCAGCTTCATTGAATATACTTTGCATTCAGAAAAATTTGCTTGAGTTGATAGAACGCTAGGAGAAGAACAAATGCACGAAGCTACAGGATATACTTTTTCACAGACAAAATTTTTTTATCAGGAAAAATTAAAACCCAATATTACAAAATTGGATTTTTTAAACTCCCATCCAAATTTTCAAAAACCTAGTCCATCCCTTTTTCTGGCTTGGTGAATCCAAGCAAGTCTATTTTTTTCTGCCCCATTGGGCATTTTTCAATAAACTAGTGATTTATCATTGAATTTTTCGATTTCACAAAATATTAGCAACTTCAATACACCAGTTTTTGCGAGACATTCTCAAATTATCAATTGTAATTCAGGATTATGAAATATCGTATCAGTCAACTAGGTATCTTCAAAAATAACCAGAATGATGCACTCCAAAATAGGAATTGCAGATTTATCGATTAATTTTGCAGCAACTTTCACAAGACTTTAGTGCCTGTACGGATACTTCTTAACTTCTGGAGAAGAGACTTTCCTAAGAGTCGTTAATGCAAATGAACACTTCTGGACTTCTGGAGAGCACTTTTGAACTTCTAAACTTTTCAATTTCTGAATTTCTAGGTTGGTGCCATTGGGCCCTGGCTGGAGTTGGAAGACACTGATGCTACTTCGTTCAGATCGATTTTTTGTCATTCCGAAATATACATTTCGGGACACTTGTGAGTTGAATATTAGTTGTAAACTGTGGCGCTTGATTGAACACGCTGCAGAAAATTCGACGTAGCACATGGTAGCTACTGTATTATTACATCTAAAAGTTGTATTCATGTATCGTACGTACCGACACTGAAGGGCGATTATGTATGAATGCCTTGTGAATGGTAAGTTTGTGAATTTGTTGTAAGCAAAGCTATAAGTATAGGATCGCGTGTGACAGTATATGCATTCGACAGACATTATCAAGATTGCCTTACCGCTAAATAAATGATGGAATCGATTTCTGATACCTTCTGGAATATTCAAGTGCAAATTTGTGATGGTGGGTTATTCGAAAACACAAACCATCTTTTTGATGCTGTTACTTGTTCGAAGCAGGATACTTTTTCATATTAATAAGTTGGTCATTCTGTAGCGTGAAGTAATCAAAAAATTCGTGGTATATTTCCGTCAATGTAAGTCACTTTTTAGCTCATATAGTTGTATAAACGTATCAAGAGAGTATGAATGTGCCTTACTTGGCTACTGTACAACTAAACTCAAGTTTCCTCACCAGCTTTGTCTTTCACTTTATCGACCACAATAGTGCCTGTCTCCAATTTTATCTTGGCCATCTCCTTGTAATAGGACGGCGGCGGACGATCTTCGATGTCGAATATAACTTTTTGCATAATTCACGTTTATTTTGTAATTGAAAAATGTCTGAACGGCTGGAGCCAAACGACAGAAAAAATTTTCCCCTTGCTGACGCACACTTAAGTCTGGGAAAAATGGCTATTAAATCAAGGAAGTTGATTTCGAAGGCAGAGGAAAAAGAAATGCTGTTTATTATACGCTGAAAGTTCGAGAATAAGCATGTTGTACACGTTCTCCAAGATGCATAGGAGGCTCGGAAATGGTTTTTTAAAACCCTGTTAACCTACATAGTATAGATGAGGAATTCTAAATTTTCATTCCGGAGCTTTTTATTGGCCTATGTATCTCATTCACTGAATCATCTATACACGAACGCATTCTACAAGCCAACTAAAAGGAGGTGCGCTACTCCTCTAGAAACAAAATCTATAAGAATCATACACTGGAGAAAAGGCAGCAAAAGCACAGCAACGTTCTAGCTATGTAATTACGTGAGGAAAAGGCGAAGCTTTCGGTTTGGTCGGTTGGTTCAACTCAAACTTGAAGCTTTTGGCCACAAAAACACTTTGTACTAGATTATTGGGGGAAGAGAGCAGTAGTATTCCTCGTAGACTGGCATTTGGGCACAAAATTGTGTTCGTTATCTTCTAAACAGTATAGAATGAAAAAACTTTGACTGGAACCACATATGCATGCATCTGACGTTATTCCGCGGAATCTGGAATTTTTCTCCTAACCCCACCGTTCTAAATGGATTTGCATACTATCGCCAGAAGAGGAAAAATTCCACCTAATCGAGACGACGAAATTCAGTTTTTATAACGTGTATAACTACGAGCCGACAAAAACTTTGGTCTTTTGTATGGTGAATAAATTGAACAAAATAAAAAAGTCACCAGCCGAGTCACTGATAAGGATATTATAGACATTAACAAATGCGTTGAGAATTGCGAGTTAAGCCTCGTTGAAAAAATTTGCCATCGAAAATTCAAAGTTTCCAAGTCGAAAATTTTTCACACATAAATTTTCTAGAATCAAATGGCTATCGTTCAAAAAATATTTTAACGCTCAGTAGCCAAAATGTCCGCATCGGACGTTCGTGTGCCATGAGCAAAAAACAATACTTTACTGCACTGCGGCGGTGGTTCCTGATCCGCATGAATTACAGATGTGCGGAAAAGTAGAAATGGCTTCTACTTGTCCGCACGCGCAACATTATTGGGTCCCGTAAATTTTTCGCCCGGCATCCGCAATGTGGCGCACGATTGTGCATTCAATTTCCGGGTCGCGAATTGCAGAGCCCGCTCAAAAATCGGCGGCGCACGTGCCTACGGGTAAGTATATACCCGGCTGTAGGCGGTCATTTCTAGGGTCCGTCGCATAAAAGACGTGTATGCTAAAAGCTACAAAGTGGAAATACTAATCGGCAACTTATGTAGCTACAAGTTTATACTTAGAAGGAAAGGTCTAGGTTTACTTTTGAAGATTTTCTGTGGCGCCAACGGACCCGCAGAAAATACGCTGAAATCCATTAATGGACTTCTTTCAGCATTTGACACTAAACAAAAATTAAGGAAAAAACAATTCGTTTGTAAAGAAACAAGGTGTAATATATAGGTTATCCAAAAAGTGTCATGCTCGGTATTCTCGAATCACTAGAGCAGCACGTTTAAGCTATTGTAAACCGTAGCCCAATGTATTCATGCGGTATCTGCAAATCTGCATGAAAAAAAATAATTCAACAAAAATATTTCTTTAAAGACTGGTGTTAGGCAACAACCTGTTCATTCAATAATTCTATCATTCCATAGAATCTGAATGATCAGAGAATTTTTGTTGAAATATGAACTTTCAAAAACAATCGGAATTCGGATCTTAGCTAATATGAAGCACCTAACTATATCTCTGTCACTGTTTCTCATGAAGGCACTTTGGTTGATAATCACAAAATCAGATGAGTGAAGCTCACAAAGGAGTTGAATAACGTAGCCTAAGAATTTTACATCTTTATGCGGACACAATAAAGTCAATGCATATGAATCAATAAACTTGAGGTAAGTATAAAAGCCTTTGTAAAAACGAGTATTAATAAACGCTTGTTGATCCGATGAAAGACACTTCTTTTTTGAATGACGAAGAACACTATCTGCTGAATACTTCGTGAAACTTTGCCACTGGCTTAAATTTTTGTTGCTAATATATATAGGTTGGGGTAGAATCTGCACGACACATGTATAGGGCGCTAAAGGGTCTTATAGTATGCAATTTTTTTGTTAGTTAAGCAGCAGTCATGGGAAAGATAAAAGAAAAACGACGAGGCGTGGAGGGTGGTGACGAAGGATGAAATGATGAGGAAGCAGGTGGGAAACGACCAGTTCGGACTTTGTAGGAAGAAGGGTCAGGTAAACCAAGGTAAGCCTTTGCTAATAATCAATAACCAAAAATAGAGAATTTGCTAGTCAGGCAGGGCGATGGAGAGAGAAAACCACTTCTTTATTTGCTAACAAAAACAGACTACACTCACCCGGCATTTTTTGGTCAAACAACAAGAAGACACAGTTATGCAAATATAAAGCATAAAACAAAACGAAATTACAAAAGTAATTATCTATTTTATCACAAGTGTGTTTTAATAATAACAAGTTTACTGTAATTTAAGAAATAATGGACAATACCGGTTTAGCTAGATGTGTGGTATGCCATACATGACCACGTTTTTTACAAGTGTAATCTTGTGAAGGAAGAAAATGTGTTTTCGCACATCAGAGAGAAAAATGCAGAATTCTGACCTTGGACCCATCTCTCCTAGAAATGGTTTCAATTTTTTCCTTGAAATTTTTTCCATGGGATAACCATACTCAACAATCTTTTTTCTTGTTTTCTGAAAATTTCCCACGTTTCTTAAATCAGAAATTTGAAGCTTAGAGGTATCAAATTCAACAAAAAAAAGGTTGTATGAAATTTATTCATTAAAAAAACATATGCTCATTAAAATTGAATTATATTATTACAACTGGCATTGGCTTCTTCATCATCATCATTGGGATTTTTGAGCACATCTGAAATGTACAAAGTTTACATAATATGATCTATTTGCGATTCATTTACTAACTAAAAATAATTCGTACTTTTGTTGTAGTGTGTTTTCCGCCGATTTTCGTTATTTTGTCAAAGCGCGTATAAGGCCTGCAGCTAGCATGGAGTGAGCAACGCGCACCATCAACAGTCGTCTTACTGTTGCGCACATCGGTATGCATGCACTGGTCTCTCTCTAGTATCATTCTTTTTTATTATTGTTGTATGTTTGTGTACTAAACGTGTGCCCCGCCGGCCACTATTATATTCGCTGCTCATCGCCTCCCACCACGCAACCTTTTTTTTTCTCATCTCAGTGCATGGGAGTTGCCGCTTATTTTTCTCGTCCGCTTTCATTTGTGCCTAAGTTTCTTCTTTTTTTGTTTTTATTGCATAATATAAAGGTAGAAAATTCTCTCCTTTCCGTTTTATGCAATTAGGGAGACAATTAAGGAAACCTCTTTTCCTTAATTGGTGGGATATTCAGTGTCGGGTTTAAGTACAATCAATTAAGTTAATCGGGTAAACGTGGGCGTGGGAAACACGTACATTAAGGACAAACCCTGGAATCCCAATCCTGCCTGTGACTCATCAACTTCCGACCCATTTACAAATACAACACTGGTGACCGCTTGGATTGTACGCTTCCTTTCCCCGCCATTGCGTTGCATCCGACTAAGCCAGCAAGCTTCAAAATTTGACCACGCCGTAGCTGGGCCCATGGTTATAAGAAAGGTTATTATACCCTTCGGAAGAAGATGCTGAAAGTAAGTCATACACCGCTGGACTTCACACGCCTTCTGTCATGATCCAGTTCCCCCGACCCCGCCACAGCCACGCGCTGCACTTTGAGTTTTGATCAGATGCTATTGCTGCAACCGACGAATATTGCCCAATCATCAGCGGTACCTACGGTAAGCCTCCGGCCCCATAATCCACCCTTGTCTACTTTTAGTACCCCTGCGTTGGACGGAACCGCACAACCGCAAGCACTGCTCATTTCCACAACCACAGCAACAGCCAATTCACAAGCACCGCCATCTCTGAATCAAAACTCTCTCATTGCGGCCATTATTTGTCCTAATGCGCCGGCCATATTACAAATACCGCCACCAAGCACCGCTGCCCAAGTTAACAATGATCAAACCGTGGCCAGAACCGACTCTTCAGATTCCTCTATCAATATTGAGCCTAGCGCCTAGCAATCGCAAACGCCAACTAAGTTCATATTTTTCAAATCGAAGCACGCGACGCATTGGACCAGCTAAGCACCGCCGCCGCACGCATAACCAACAATGTTCCCACGGCACAAACGATTGATCAAATTATCAGCACCGTTTCTGATCAATTTCAGGCCCAACAATTACGTGTTCAACGCAAAATTGAAGAACAAACTAAGGCTACAAACACGTGCAAAAAGTTTTAGGAATGTCCAACAATTGGCCAACGCCGTAGCTAAAGCCTGTAGTGTCCTCAATGCAACGAAAGCCCAAATCAGAACCGCGGAGCGACCCATCCTCGTTAACCAAGCCGACCCAGAACACAAACCACCAAGGTCTCAACAGCCTTTGGATCGCTGTTTTGAACGGCGCCATAGTATGGATCGCTCACTGAACCGCTATCATGACGGCTCCCTTTCAACAGACCACAGCCCTTAAAATTTGGTGCCACCACCCACTAAGTTCGTCTCTTTCCAACCGAAGCCGCCAGAACAACCTCCCCAACTGCCACCACGCACAGAGCTGCTTCTAGATTCATTACTTTTCTGGCATTGCATCACCATTCGTTTTTGCGGTATTTCGATTTCCATGCTTTGACATATTTTTCCATTATTCGAAAGCATTCTTACGACAATTTTGGATTTATATATTTCTCCTGTGATATAAATCAATTGATTATCTATTCCAAATATCTATTCCGAAATATTTCACTTACTTTTCAAACACAATCATCATGCTTCCAAAACCTTCTTATTTTTCTCATTCTTAACAAGTTGAAGTTGTTTAGTGTAGGTATGCAGTCCCTAGCAGGTGCCTCATGCGGCAGCATGCGCCGTAAGCCTTCATATTTTGACCCTATATTGCCTACGCATAATCGCACAGCTCAAACTAATCCCCATTTTCATAATGACAGTAAGATACGTAATGTACTTCGAGTAGAATATAATTTTCCAATTTTAGATAAATTCGGGTTTTTTGTCTTCAACTATGTTTTAATATCCAAAAACCATTACTTTTTAATTCTTTTCCAGCCAAAATTTATAAATTATACCTTTGTAAAGTCGTCTGTACCTCAAACAACACCTTTACCTCTGTTGACCTCCTATATTTTGCATTTCTATCACCGAAAATTTATTTATACCTCCTTATGTACCTTATTTCTTTTATTTAAGTCCACAAATTGTCGGCATTATTTGAATACGTAAGTTATGTGTAGGATGAAGCGAGTGCATGGGTATTCATACCTAATGTTTCAGTAGTGGTGTAATGTATAATTAACACATAATCCATCCCTTATTTAATAAATAGTCCGCCTCCTCCTCCTTAATTCTACAATTATTTCTACACTTTCTCCATTTTCAGACATCAACCGAAAGCGAATTACCCTATCTTTGCATTTTGATCGATATTTCAAAACTACGTTTAATTGTATGGTGTCGACCGTTTACACCCCAGTTTGAGTAGTCAACAGTATGGTCCCAGAAGTTATTCGCCAATTACAAGAATCCAAATTTCGTTTGATTAAAGTCATTTGGATTGATACTGAACAAGTCTCCGGTCATATGTACATTACGCTCAAGAGAATGGTTTACGACAAATGGTTGCCAACCCGCAGCGACAAAATGTATGCCCCGACGTCGGGGCATAACTTTCTCTTTGATGTGGCAACTATTTCCTCCTCCTCGTGGCATAGAATTGCAGCCAAAATTTTCACAGAAAATTATGTAATCATGGGGTTTCAAATGAAACAGGACATTCAGGCCATTCTCAGAACTTTTGGATTTCATACATCTATCCCTGAGAAATGAATGTTCGAAGAACATATCGATCATTTCATAGCCTCTATAAGTGCAATACTTTACGATCTTAGAACTCAAATTATTCAAAAATGTAAAGATTCTCCTGCTATTTTCGATCAGTTGGGTATAATGCCACAAGTTCAGGGCTTAAAGGGGCTTGCTTCTGAGTTTTTGGGCGTGGAACCCACTCCCTTTATTGTTAAGTTTGATAGCCAAATAGTCAAAACCCAATCGTTATCGGCGATTATTCCCACACATTTAGAACTCTATGCCACCTTAGACAGTCGCCTTACTTTAAATCTATTTTTCGCAATGTTTCACTTCCATCTCTGCGATGACATTCAGGATATTTTTCCCATTTTTGCACACGATTTTCAAACTGCATCAGCTATAGCTCATACTACCGATCAAATTCATGAAGTGTTGTCCTCTAAAACCAGTCCCCGATCATGATCTGGACATGTACAGAGTTCCAGCAAATGAGCTTCCTTTTTCGTCATGAGCAACTTTTATATGTGGCAGGAATCCATCAAACGTTTTTTGAGCCATATTGATCAAAAACTGGCATGCTCACATTGCTCGTATCGCAAAATCAACCATGAAATCATTCTACATATTGATCCCTTTCGGACTATGTTCCGGAACCACATAGTGGTTGACCTAGCCAACAAACCTAAACCCTTGGTTCAAAACCCAAAAAAGACCAAACAGCAATTAGAAGAAGAAGATGAACAATATGCTTTGATTGACAAAATGGAATGTGGTACAGTAATTGATCCAGCCACGAGAAGAGAATATGAAGCCCTTGGTGGGTATTTCTCATCAGATCCCTCAGACGCTGAGCTCATAGTTGCATGAATGCCATATGGACCTCATTGCTACACCTAAAACTTTTTCCATATTTGTTTGATTCGATGAATGTTTGGAATGCTGACCATGTGGCCAATGAAATCAGTCCGATTTTGTATTATTTTTGGCTGAGTACGATCAAAGAGGGATGAAAGATAAAATCTGATATTCATCAACATTTAGAATTCCTGAAAGTGGACGACAAAGGGGTCAAACAAATCGTCGGCGATGGCCCCATGCCTGGAGCTGAGCATAGAAACGACATAGCATTGGGTACCCTCATCACACAAGCACCACATGGCCTGGGTAACAAAACAATGGAATATATGTATAATCCCTTCAACATCATGCCAATAATTTTCGAAGAAACCAGAACAAAACGACCAGTCATGGGCAATAATATCACCATAGACAAACGTTAAAATGACGATTGTTGGTTTTTTAAAACCACCCGATGTCAGTGGGAGAGTTTATCCCTACAGGAGCCATTTCTTTTGACCATGTACAATGGCGATTCTAACCTCCTGAAAATATGCCTTTTGGAAGAATCTGACATAGATATAGAAATCGCTGTCCAATTAAAGGCAGATCAGGAAACTGAAGATGCAGCGCATCATGAGTATGCAAGAAGGCAACATGAATTACAAGTGGCTCAAGGTATAGCACCAGTGTTGCCCACGGTACCCCCAAAATCTCAACTGGATAAATTTTTGGAAACAGTTGTGTCTCAGGCTTCTTCCAATGAATATATTCTGGGCACTGAGTTAACCAGTCAGGATGTGTATGGTCAGGAGACCATCACAACTGGCGGTGAAGCCATGGAACAACAAATTATGCTGACTCAACCTAAACTGGAAGTGGCCCATGAAACTGACAAAATTGAAAAATCCACAGTAGTTATTGTGGAAGAAACACCAACACCTCCACAAGCAGCTATGATTCTGTAAGTGACAGCGACAGTTGAAGAAAGTGAGCAAAGTGATTATGTAGTTGACATAGAAGATGAAATCTCCTCGATTTCTGATGAAGAAACAGCAACAGAACCAAGACCGCCACGAATCAATCCTCCTCAAATCCAAACAACTATGGCGAAGTCTACTTTAATGGATATTGAATGCAACATGATAATTGTGGCGAGCTTTGGGAACATTCATCCCACCGCTCCTCATCAAAGTTCACCAGCCATATCTATTTGTTCAACGGCCACTCAGCCTTTCCAACCATCTCAACCACAGCCGGCACCCACCATTGTGTGAATGCCTGTATGCTGTATGTTATCTATGCCACAAATCGTTCAATCAATTCCACAGTATCGACTGCAAATGCCTCCCCTTATATGTCAGCAATGTGTAATGGACTTGCAACATCAGCAAGAAGTATGACTTTTAGAGTTAGTACGCTTCAATTTTCCAGTCATGTTGGCCAATCTGCCAGCTATGCAAGCTCAGCCTGCTATTCAGGCTCCACCCTCACAAATTTTTCTATGTCAAATTCGACTATTATCCCGCCAACCACTGAAACAGCACCATTACTGCCGCCGCCGTTACAGTAGCAAGAAAGTGCAGGAACGCAGATGAATACCAAGCACACTCAGAAATGCCATGAACAAAAATATGAAGAAGCGAAAGCAAGAAAGGCCCAAATTGATCAAAAATTGGCCCTTATCCAATGGCCAGGAATGGGTGTGCAAGTGCAAAAAGAAGTGGAAGATCAAATGCGAGACCATGCCATCTTAGCTCACCTGTATGACCAATGCCTGGGCCCCAAGTCTTTAAAAACGGTCACGGTTCAAGAATTTCTAGCAGAAGTTATGTTACCATTATCAGATGAGCAACTGGCCGAAATTCATCAAGCCATAATTCAAATTTATAATGCCAATAATTATCCATTCAAAGTTATGCAATCTTAACACGGCGCTTTTGTTGTAGTGTGTTTTCCGCCGATTTTATCATTTTTTGTCAAAGAGTACATGAGGCCCGCAGGTAGCAAGTGGAGTGAGCAACCTGGACCATCAACAGTCATCTTACTATAGGGCATGTTGATACGCGTGCGCTGGCTCTCTCTCAGCTCTTATCCCTTTTTTTATTGTTATATTATTTTCATACTAAATGTGTGTCCCACTGGCCACCATTGTTTTCCTTTTCGTCACCTCCCCGCATGCAACCATCTATCTTCTCGTCCCAGTGCGTTGGAGTGAATTGTTTATTTTTCTCACCCGCTTTGGCCTGTACGTAAGCGTTTGTTTTTCTTTTGATCGCGTAATATAAAAAGGCAGGAAATTCTCTTCTCTTAGTTTTCACGCAATTGGGGAGACAATTAAGGAAACACCTTTTCCTTAATTGGTGGGACAATTAGTGTCGGGTTTAAGTACAAGTAATTAAGTTAATCGGGTAAACGTGGGTGTGGGAAACACATACATTAAGGACGAATCCTGGGATCCCAATCCTGCCTGTGACTCATCAGCGCCTGACTCATTTTTAAAATACAACACTGGTGACTGTTTGGATTGTACGCTTTCTTTCCCCGCCATTGTGTTGCATCGGACTACACCCACAAGCTTCAAAATTTGACGCCCAAGGTTACAAGAAAGGTTATTATTACCTCCGGAAGAAGATGCCTAGCTGCGCCCAAGGTTACAAGAAAGGTTATTATTACCTCCGGAAGAAGATGCCAAAAGTAAGCCATATGCCGCCCGACTTCACACGCCTCCCCTCACCATCCAGTTCGCCCAATGCCACAACAGCCGCGCGCCACGCCTTGAGTTTTGATCAGATGTTATTGCCACCATGGACAAATATTGCGCAATCATCAGCGCTACCCACGGTAAGCCTCCCGCCCCATAATCTGACCTTGTCTACTTTCAGTACCCCTGTGTTGGACGGGACTGCACAACCGCAAGTACCGCTCATTTCTGCAACCACAGTGATAGTCAATCAACAAGCGCCGCTGCCTCCAAATCAAAACCCTCTCATTGGCGCCATTGTTTGTCCTAACGCGCCGGCTGTATCACAAATACCCTCGCCAAGCACGGCCGCCCAAGTCAACAATGACCAAACCGTTGCCAGAACCGACTCTTCGGATTCCTTTATCAATATTGAACCACCACAGGCCCCAGCCACCACCCCCGCTTCAGCAAACAACCACCACAGCAGCCTAGCAATCGCGAATGCCAACGAAGTGCATAATTTTCGAATCAAAGCATGCAACGCATTGGACCTGCTCAGCACCGCCGCTGCGTGCATAACCAACAATGTTCCCACGGTACAAACAATTAATCAAATTATCAGCATCCTCTCCGATCAATTTCAGGCCCAACAATTACGTGTTCAATGCGAAATTCAAGAACAAGTTAAAGCTACAAACCCGCGCTTCCCCACCCTTGCAGAACAAATGCAACAGTTAATTTCAACGACCGCCGCAGCAACCAATGAGCATAATCTGCCCACACCAAGACCATGGCCCGTGTCCTCACGGTTTCACGGTGAGGAAACGTGAGATATTTACATCCCAAACGAAACTCTCCATGAAACTGAACTGGCTCCGGTCTTTGGTAGGCTGCCAATCCAGGTAGTGAACAAGCAAAAAGTTTTGAGGATGTCCAACAATTGGCCAATGCCGTAGCTAAAGCCCGTAGTGTCCTCAATGCAACGAAAGCCGAAATCACAACTGCGGAGCAACCCATCCTTGTTAACCAAGCCGACCCAGAACCACAACCACCAAGGTCTCAACAGCCTTTGGATCGCTGTTTTGAACAGAGCCGTAGTATGGATCGCTCACTGAACCGCTATCGCGATGGCTCCCTTTCAACAGACCACAGCCCTTAAAATTTGGTGCCACCACCCACTAAGTTCGTCTCTTTCCAACCGAAGCCGCTAGAACAGTCTCCCCAACCACCACCGCGCACAGAGCTGCTTCTAGTACAACTAATTCAATGATATGTTGGCCACTACGAAGAATGTAAATCCCACCAATGCCCAGAGGAAACTTTACCCAATAATCGGCAACAAAGCCCTCGCCATCAATCTCAACCCAGAGAGACATACTCCAATCCCTTCAACCCCTCCCCCAGATGAGATCACTCTCGAATCCCGCAACCCACAGGCCTTTGGTGCGACGTCCACAAATCCCGCACCCACAACACGGAAGATTGCATCTGGCTCAAGCCACAAAACGCTCAACAAACAACACCGCAAGAGTTCAACCGTCCAACCTACGATGCCCACTCATGGCAAACCGATTTTTGGATCAATTCCAATGATATCCGTGGCTAACAGGATTGAAGACCCCGCCGCGGAGCATCGCCCCAAAGAGGTTCAAACTACTCCCTCGGCGCGCGAAATGATTTTTATGAAGGTAACTCCATACAACGTCCCAAATCAGCAATTCCCGGAGCCATGGGAGCAACACATTCACTACAACGCCGTGCCGGCCCCATACGTTACAATGCCTACAGATTCCTCGTGTGCCAGTTCTCAGTCCTCTGAGCTACAACTAGCCCTACCCGCGTTACCACCATCCACTACCGTATCAACAACCACCCCGGATATGTCCGCTATCAATCAATCAACTTCTGCCGCCAATATGGTCATCCCGTCTAAGGAAATAGCGTCCACCGCGCCAATTGTGAGCCCGGGGATAGTCTGTTGGAACGCAATCGGCCATGCTTTTCAAGATCCTTGTCACATCCGCTCGTCCGTTTGCCAAATTGACAATCTCACGCCATCCTCAAAGACTTTTGTTTGCAAATACGCCTCTATGAGAGCTTTCCAAATCCCAATTAAACTCAGAGCTGTCAAAGCACACGCCCTTATCGACACTGGTGCCCAATGCTCCGTATTGTCATCAGGATTAGTCAAACGTGCTTTCGACAAGCAATCGCTCCAACTTCCAATATGTGGTAAAATCAAAGTAGCCAATGGCGCCGTTGTCAATGCCCATGGCCCAGTAGTTGTTATGATGGAATCAGCGTTCGGTGAACATATGATCAAGTGTGTAATTCTCGACGACGACAGAAACGATCAATGTATCATCAGCACCGATTTTCTCGCACACCCGGATATCCAGGTGATTTTGAACTTCAAAGAAAATTATATCGAAATACAAGACGTGAAGTTGCCGCTCAAAGTAATCGCCTCGGTCCGCCCTCAAACAGAATTGTTTCTAAACGCAGCGAATGATAATGTTCTGGAAGAAATCCCCGAAGAGGAGTGAGCAAGCTTTTATGATGATAAATCTGATATTTTCAGCCAAACTGAAGAAATCGAGGCTGAACAGCCAACCCGGCAAGCTCAACTTAGTCCACACCAACCGCCCCCCCGGCAGCTTGAGGTTACCGAGCTGGCCGAGTCAATTTTCCTTGTGGCCCAAGTATCGACTTCCATTTCGCCACATCGCCAACAATGGGTTAACAGCACCGTCTTCCCCACAACAACAGCGACCATTCCAGACGTGATTGTTCAACCGTTAGCCACTAACAACATAGCCGCCGAGCTCCCAATAGAAACCGCAATAGTCAATGTCACCAATGGCCACTGCCTGCTACTTTTCATCAAAAATACGCTGAATAGCATCAAACTCCACCTGAACCAGCTTATCGCAATGGCAAAACACATGCTAGGTCACGCCAAACTCTCCGTCGATTGCCAGGTAGCTACGGCCACCGCAGACCATGACTTGACCGACCACAAACCCGCCGCTCTCGATAAGTCGTTCCCTTGCCATACCACGCAGCAAAAATTGGAGTTCGCCTTGAACAAGATGACCAAAAAAACTTACATTTCCACCGCACAAAAATCAAAGGCTCTTTGCATGCTACAACAAAACCACTATGTTTTCAGCCTGCATGGTGACAAACCCACCATCACTAGTGAATTGACCATCAGCATTGACACTGGCACTGCAAAGCGGGTATCCCATCATTATCACCGCGCCGCGATGGAGCAAAGACCAATTGTACGCCGCCATATTCAAGAAATGCTGGACAACAACTTTATCGAACAATCCTGCTCACCTTGGGCCGCACTGCTGTTCCTGGTAAAGAAAAAAGATGGCTCATGGAGACCTGTTGTGGACTACAGCGGAATAAATGACATCACACCAAGCGACAATTTCCCGATCCCGCCCATTGATGATTATTTGGACACCATGGGACAAGGGAAATTCTTTACCACGCTCGATCTCAAAGCAGGGTATTGGCAGGTACCCCTCCACAACGATTCTCGCGACAAAACAACCTTCATCTGCCAAGGAGGTTTGTTCCAATTCAAAGTCTTGCCGTTCGGCTTGAAGAACCCCGCGCCAAATTCCAACGCCTAATGGGAAGAATCCTCCGCCTGTACATCTGGAAAATTTGCCTTGTTTATATCCACGATATCATTGTCTCGAATTCATTTGAAGAACATTTGGAGCATTTTCAAATCATTTTCGACGCCCTCCGCACCGCCAACCTCACGCTTCGGCCAGACAAATGTGAATTCCTGCTGCCGCAAGTCAAATTTTTGGGACATCTTCTAAGCGCCCATGGAATCGCTGCCAATCCGGAGAAAGTTAAAGCTATTGCCAAGTATATATCCCCAACGACTAAGAAAGGTATGCAAAGTTTTCTAGGTCTAGTCCAATGATGCAAGCGATTTATCCCAAAATTGGCAACTTTGTCCAGTCCTCTGTACGGACTCCTACGTGAAGACGCCCAATATATTGCCATGGACGAACACCATGCCGCGTTTGAAGGTATCAAAACAGCCCTCACATCATCACTGTTCCTCCGCTACCGGGTCTACGATGGAAAAGCTCAATTTGTAATTCAAACCGACGCTAGTAGGACAGCCATCGGAGCAATCTTGTACCAAGAAAATGGAAATGATCAATGGGTCATTGCCTACAACAGCCCGTACTCACCGATGCCGAAACCCACTACAGTACAACTGGGCGCGAATGCCTTGCCATTGTCTAGGGCTTCAGGATGTACCGCCATTATGTTTATGGCCAAGAAGTTATTGTCCGCACTGACCACAAGCCCCTCGAATGGCTCAAGGATGAAAAGCACTGAAATTCACGCCTTGGACATTTTGCTATCAACCTCCAAGATTACGATTACAAGGATGAATACATCAAAGTTAAAGACAACACCTGTGGCAATTTTTTATCCCAGAAAGACGACCGGGACAAAACGCGGATCCCAAATACTGAAAACTTAACCACCAAGATTTTCGCTAAAGATTTTCACCCTGCTGGTGCATTATCGGCCGCGGACTTAACGGTACCTGATACACTCCCAGCAGAGGCCACATGGCCCACAGAAGTCGAGCAGATGTCAACGCCGTCACCCCTGCAATGACCAAAAAGACCATCAGTCAACCCACACTCCCCGATTCTATGCCCTTGATCGCCAACTACGCACCACCTCCCGCTGAAGTTATAACAATCGCCTCCCATGACGAAGTCTTACAAGCACAGGCCGCCGATCCCGATATCACAGCAACAGTCGCCTCTCTCCAAAATCACAACATTCACCCATACGTTATTGTTTTTCAGGATTATTTTACGAAAATGGTTTCTGCGCATCCAATACCCAACCAAAAAACTTCAACAATCGTGGAATGTTTCGTGAACAACATCGTCCTAACGCACGGTAGCCTGCTTGTTCTTCTCTCAGGTGAAGGTGGATGTTTCACGTCAAAGCTTATGCAGGATATTTGCGACCTACTCAAGATTCAAAAAGTCAAAACAATGGCATACCACCCGTTGTGCAACAGAATGGTCGAGCGTTTCAATCAAACGTTGATCGCCCAACTGAAAAAGTACACCGCTGAGGATCCAGACAACTGAGAGTGCTACTTGCCATATGCCGTATTTGCCTATAACGCCAGGCCGCATACAGCTATGCGCCATTCGCCTTTCAGCTTATTACGAGGCTACGAACCACGCATCACCTTCGACTACGACTGCGCATGCCGTCTCATGTTGCCCCTAGATTACGATGCTTATCAGCATATTCTCACGCAAGTGCAACTCAAAATGCACGAGAAGATAAAAGCTAACTGCAGCCGCCGCAGTCAGCAAAGAATATTTCGACCGAAAAGCCCAAAAACTTGTCCTTTTGACCAACACACGCAAGGCGAACAAAATCAAACCAGACTTCATTGGACTTTTTCTAATCACAGACGCGTCCCATGCAACCGAAAACGTTGTCACCATCGATTCACTCGATGCGCCAGGCCGACCGCAAACCATTTCCATGACGCGTTTGAAACCATTCATACCGCGCCCCGTTAAAGAAGCTTTCAAACTCGAAGCCAGTGGACCGCGTTTGCCTCACACTTCACGCCGCCAATAGTTTGCTTTGAAATTTTTCTTTTGTGATACGGCGCTCATCACATTGAATTGTACATAATTTTCACATTTGTTTAATTTAGATCATGGCGACCATGTTGACGAGACAACGATGCAGATCAAGTTTACCCCGAGCAGTAGTTTCCCCTTGCACCATTCACCAATAGCAAACACTTTACCAACTTTTCAACATCCAATTACACATCTCCCCGGTCTCCACACTTTTGGGTAGGATGGGGTTTCTTCTTTAATGTTAGGTTCTGTTCCACGTGAGGCCATTCGGTTTATTTCCGCCCGACCCTGGCCGCATTCACTCTCATAAGACTAGTTGGGAAAGGTTGATTTTAGTCCCCATTAACATAGTGGTGTTTGTGTTGCTTTTTCGTAACCATAGTTTTGCATTTTTCTTACTTTACACCTTCTTCACCTTTCAGCAGCTTATTCTTTTACTATTTCATTTCTACTTTTTGCTTCCAAGCGCAATAGTCGCATTTTCCAGCTGCTCTTCAAAATATTTTTTCGAAATGACAACACCGTCGACCTCATCCGCTTCTGCAGCCGATGAGCCTCCACCGTACCACCAATCAATCAATGTTAACGAATGCTATGTACGATGGGCAGAACAGTAGCCCCATCAAAACAATTTGCGCTTCGTCTGTGACGGTACTTTTATTTTTATGCTTTCCTTGCTTCTATTTTTTGCATGCTCTTTTGCTTGGGACCCCATGGGAACCCCCACTCTGTAGCCCCGGGCCAGAACCCATGGTCAGCCACCGCGATCCCGTCATCGTCAAGTTGTGGCACCTGCTACACCACAACTGGCTGCTGCTTCGACCTCCACATACGACAACTCTCGTTATCTCGCTATCATAGCTGGATCCAGTTGCCAAGATGCGCCTGTCAAAGTGACATCGCCGCCCAAGCCACCATTTCCCTAGAGCGTCTTTCCTCCTTTCGAATTGCAAGCAACGCCACATCTTTTCTTGGTTCCATTCTAAAGTCACTCTTTTGCCTCCATTTTGCTCCCTCCATTTGGTGCCCAATGTGTCATATGCCGAATATCGCGCTCGCTCTTGTTTTTAGAAAACAACATTAAGCGATTGATCCACACCGCCGAGTTGGAATCGTGGCATGTCTCCATGTACGCCAGGCCTCCAAACCTGCTACCACCACTGATTTTTCTCTCACCCTCCAACAGTGATCGATATTCGATGAGGCGAAACGCCTTCAAGCAGCCGTCACCTCGGCCATGAAGAGTAACCTTACCGACTGGATCATCGAACTACTCAACTTCCCAGTTTCGCCAATGTACAAATTGGCTTTTTGAGATCACCTTCAATACAATGACCTTGTGTTGCCACCGATTCTGCACGAAGTTGACGAGGTATGGATCGAACGCATTGCTGCCGATCAACCACTTCGCGAGCGAATCTATCAGGGTAGCCATTACCATTATCACCCCTCCACCATTCTTAACTTTTTACAGGTGGATGGCGATTGGTTCCGACAGCTCACTTCTTTCATGCCATTGGCCGCGCTTTTGGCTTCGTCGTGTTCCACTGCCGAATATGCCTATGTTAACGATTTGTTGCTTCCCCACTCCCAAAATATGGACTCCATAATGCGCACCACATTCTATGCTTGTATGTGGTTCCGAAACGACAGCAACCCCAAATCGCGCCTCACCGATTGGATGAATCGCATCCCCGAGCGAGAGCCATCTTTCGCCAGCAACCCCGGAACATATGTCTCCAACCGGTTCCCATTATGCCCGATCATCTTTGACGACGAATTCCACATGGAAACATCCGTTGAACAGATCGAAAACGATGAATCTGACTATACAGCTAATCCGCATAGATGTTTCCACTTCTACTCAACGTTCCTCGCCTTTATCGACTATCAAAATCGATTTTTGTTCCCCGCGCCGGTGTATGTGTATCCCATGCCCACTACGGCTTCGATGCACACACTCACCGCTGAGGAACTGCTTGACCGTCCTACTGATACCGAAGTGGAACCCGCCGATGAAGAACTTTTGGATACGCCAATTTTTGATTTGAACATAGCAAAGCTGCCGCGGTCATCCGATGTGTCAGCCCTTCCTATGCCGACCGCGCCATTTGATATTATGGCGACTGCTACGCAAATCAATGATTTCTTGAAACTGATGCTCAATGAAATTTCAAACATCACCCCGGCACCAATGGAGGAACCTACCCCCATCCAGCCTGCGGCGATGGATACCGAAACGACCACCACCATCAATCAAATGTTGACAGACATTCCCGAAGAGAGCACCGTTAGTCAATTGATGTCAATGGACGTAGTACCTGTCAAACCCGCAGCAACGTTGCCCCCAACAGTACCCACCGTAGACCCACTGATCTACTTGGCCATTCCGGCAGTCCTACTCGGTCCTCCAGTTATCGCCACCATTGCCGCTGCCAGGTATAGTGCCCCTGTCCGTTTTTCCCAACAAATCATTTCAGCTCAACAATGGGACGCACTAGCCACAGCACTCACTGCGTATCATTTCGCGCCGCCGCCCGGTATGTTGTTCCCCGAACACCACTGGATGGACTACCCCAACACGCTTAAGGAAGAGATACAGCGCATTTTGCTGCCGCAAACCACGCTTGCAGCCCCGGCTCCTCAAATTGCTCAAACGGCTCTGGTTATTCCTCAAGCGGCTGTACAATTGCCAGTCGCATTACGGCCGCTGATCGCCTTACCACTGCCACTGGCGCTACAACCACCACAGCCTGTGACTCTATTGTCGCTGATGGCTCCTGTGGATGTTCAAACCCCACACGCCCCCAGCACGTCCGCGCCGGCTCTAGATCGCCATGGCCAGCCTATTCAAAAGCCCGGACGTTACGAACACTCCGTGAAGCCCAAACAACACCTTCACAAAGAAGCCAAATATCGAAAATATCACAAAACATGCATGAGGGAAGAACCCCGCACAAGGCAAAAGCCGCTATCCAGTACCTCGGGTGCTGAGTGCGGCAAAATGCCTAGCGAACGAACAACCCGTCGCCGCGAGCAATGTGAAAAACAGAAAGCTCGTGAAGAGGCTGGTAAATCTTCACAGGCAACTTCGACGCCACTACCGAAACCCATGCCCACAAAAACCGCAGCACCGGCAAAACAACCGCCACCTGATGGCCGATCGGATAGACACCGCTCACGCCACGAGTCACACTCTCGAGATGATCGCCACCGTCAACAAACTCAGCAGCCTCACGCCACCAGCTGCGATAGCCGTCAACACAAAGGCCGCGATGATGCACTGCTGCACCGCACTCAAAGTGAGCAAACGCGCCAGGTGTACTCGACTGGTTTTTACGAACAAGCGTACTGGCCCGGTTTCCGCCAGTCACCGCCAAAGTTGATGGATTACATCAGCCCGTTGCATAGAGATGCCGAAATTCAAAGATGCATGAAAGCCTTGAAAAACCCGCCAAAAGACGTGTTCAAGGCTCTGCTACCGCCGCCGCCTCGGATGGACGTGGAACCTGCCACGCCAGCCCCAACTTCGTTTCCGCTTACAGCCACGTCGCAGCCGCCCACGGCTCTGACATCAGCTACAACGACTACGGTAACTGACACCATGGCACTGCCGCCTACCGTACCGATGTCGGCTCAGAGTACTGTGCAAGCCCAACAGCAATTAATTATAACAACTAGGCCCGTCCTCAGAGTCACTCCACCAACCAGTTCAGCACCAACTGTCGAGCCGCGATTGCCCAGCGAAGCAACCCCACTGCCCAACTACACGCATTTCCGAACCACGGACTCGCTGCATTGTGTTAGGCTGTTGAGGCCTCGCCATCCCCCGTGTATCGATCCATCTGTTGAGTTTTTCATGCCGCGTACACTGCACGAAATGGTTTTGATCAACTTCTTCGGCCGCCTTGGCATTCGCATCACTATGGCCGTTCACATTCGCGCAACCAACAATTCACTAGCTTTGTACCAATATTTTTGCGAACACTATCACCCCTTGTACCCAGAACAGCAACCGCCCGTTTCGCATGATGTGGCCGCACTAATCCTGCGATGGGTCACTGGCCTGTGGGCTGAGGAGCTCAGCATCGTTGACGCCATCCACACCGCCCATTTGGCCCTCTTTCTCTATGAAGCTCGAGGTTTGGACAACCTGTCATTTTTATTGCAGGCCTACAACACCGCTGTCGGCCTGATCATCTGCTGGATGGCATACTGGCAATATGCACCATTCCGGCAACTGCCCGAAATCGCCAATATTCAACGAATTTACCTCCAGTACCATATCGAAACTGATCCTCCCATACCTCTGTTGCGCTGGCACAATTTCTCCGCCCAGTGGAACTTGTTGCCACTGCGACTCCTGCCACCAACAAGTTTGCCATCGGACCACCCATTGTTGATAGCTACGCAGCAGCCACCCCAGGGTGTGAATCCTCTTTCACTGCTCGGATCACAAACCTACGCTTAGTCATCTTGCCACCGGGATACCACTGACTACAGTCACAATGGCAACTCTTGCTCCATTCGTTTTGATGGCCATGACGATCCCCGTGACCCCCATGGTTATCACAACCACCGCTACCACCAAAACAATTGCAACCGCCGTGACACCCAACAACAATCCCAATCTGCCTCCGATACTCCCACCATCGCTGCCATTGATTCCAAGCTTTTGTACAGTAATATTCGTTTTTTCTTTTGTTTTTGTTTTTGTTCACATTTAACCTCATCTAATAACGGTTGTTTTCTTTTCTAATCTCTTTTTGTGTGCTTTATTTGTACTAGTTTCCCCAGCGCAAGTGCAGCCGATGCTAAGACCACGCAGTAAGACAACTCGAAATGTTCTACTGCCACATGCCCCCACTTGCACCGTTTTTTGTCCTTTCCGCCTCTGCAGCAGTGTACACGTTTTGTTATCACCGCCATCGTAGTGGCCAACCTCACCCTCCCATCCGCATGGCCTCGTATGCTGGTGCACTCCAGTATATCGGTGCGGACAGACTGACAACGCAAGCTGCAGCGTTGCTGAACTTACGGCCTCGCTGATTGCAACTCGGGTTGGGAGGTCTCACCCTAAGCCCCGCCCAAAATCGGCTAGAACAACCCCAACGACTCCATCGGCCCCACTGTGTGATACTGAAGATCCCTTCGGCCACCCGGGTGACAGCCTGTAGTGGGGGTTCCCTTCCCCTTGCGTCTTTTCGTTATTTCTTGATGATCGCTTAGGGCGATCTACCGCAAGGGGGGAAGGGTGTTGTAGTGTGTTTTCCACCCATTTTGTCTTTTTTGTCAAAGAGTGCATGAGGCCTGCAGGTAGCGAGTGGAGTGAGATACACGGACCATCAACAGTTGTCTTACTGTAGCGCATGTCGATACTCGTGCGCTGGCTCTCTCTCTCAGCTCTTATCCCTTTTTTTATTGTTATATAATTTTCGTACTAAACATGTGCCCCACTGGCCACCAATGTTTTCATCATTTGTCGCCTCCCCGCATGCAACCATCTATCTTCTCTTCCCTGTGCATGGGAGTGAATTGTTTATTTTTCTCGCCCGCTTTCGCCTGTACCTAAGTGTTTGTTTTTCTTTTGATGGTGTAATAAAAAAGGGAGAAAATTCTCTTCTCTTAGTTTTCACGCAATTAGGGAGACAATTAAGGAAACCTCTTTTCCTTAATTGGTGGGACAATTAGTGTCAGGTTTAAGTACAAGTAATTAAGTTAATGGGGTAAACATGGGCGTGGGAAACATGTACATTAAGGACGAATCCTGAAAATCACAATCCTGCCTGTGACTCATCAGTGCCCGACTCATTCTAAAATACAACACATTTGCAAGTTACAGAAATTACTCCACGCAACAGTTAATGAGCAAACTTCGGTTGCAAATGGAACAATTTATCTATAATTGGTTCCACTAATAGCCACCAACCTCTGCATTGACTGGAACAAATCTTTTGACGGCATTATTGTTACACAAGGTTGGTCACACAGTCCACACACAGCTACAAATTTGGTCAAATTACCAACATGCAGAACATGTTATGCCTAATTATGTTGTATTTTAATTTATGATGGGCGTTTGGGGGTGGTTCTGGCCGATTTCTTGCCTCCTTGATCTGTCAGGTTGGAGGAAGGGGTGTAAAATCGGCAAGGGGAATTGATGTGCAGGAGAGATAGCCCGGGATCGACCTTAACGCCAGTGCTTCCCTGTGCCTGCCCTAAACCTCGGAATGACTCCTCACTCAGGGGCGAGAAGTCCAGTACAAGAATACTACCTGCCCAAGAAATGCCTGACTAAAACTAGTCAGACAAGGTAACACACTTTTTGGACATAAATAAAACGCTTTCCTAACTAAACATTTATTTATACAACTTACCTAAAAATCGCCCCTTCCAAAAAACATGACGTCATACCAATATAAAAACCAGGCGAATAATGTACAGGCGAAAATTATAATTATTATATGAGAGGCCAGATGCGCGAGAATAATCAATAGTAGAACACTAACTAATTCACAAAAACCGTCTCCTACAGTAACCATTGCATGATCGAGGTGTTGTGCTTGCAGGCGTTTTGACAAAATCGACAAGACTATTGGAAAATCGTGAAAAATCAGCAGAAACACACTACAACACCCCTCCCCCCTTGCGGTAGATCCCCTTAAGCAATCGTCATGTGAACAAACAAAACTAACAAGGGGAGGGACTCCGCCACTACAGGCTATCACTGGGGAAGCCGAACATGAAATTGGCAGCACACAGTGGGGCCAACAGAGTCGTTGTTGTGCTTTGAGCTAATTTGGTGACGTGTAGGGTGAGACCTTCCAATGCGGTGCGTGATTGGTGAGGCCCTAAATTCGGCAACACCGGGGCCCCTGTCAGCACTCCATCCGCACCGATATACTGGAGTGCACCAGCATACGAGTCCATGCCGAGGGGAGGGTGAGGCCAGCCACTACCTTTGGGATTCGGAGAGCGAAGGTCCGACCAGTCCCGGGGAGGATGGAAGATAGCGAAAATATTACATGGCAGGCAAAAAGGGCAAATTATCCGCAGCGGCTTGCAGTAGAACATTCCGGGGCAGATGAGAAAGTTGTAGTGGGAAATGGGACTGGCGATGAAAACCAAGTGGCAGTGCCATGGGAGTTAAACATCCGTAGCAGAGCCAGCCGAGTTATGTTGATCTGATGTTGTGAGGAAATCGAAAATCGAAAGCGGTAGAGCCAGCCAAGTTGATGATCCTAGTTGCATGCTGCGATTGGGTGGGTGTCCATCGAAGAGGGTTGATGTTGGAGAAGATGATTGATACAAAACAAACGAGCAAATGAAAGATATATACAAGAAAACTGTGGGAAATATGATTATACTATACAGTAAGCAGATGAACAATTTTTTGGGGTGATTCAAAGACTATATTTAGATGGTGAATTTTGGACCAAGAATAAGAATAGTTTTTTGAAATGAGAAGTAAATTTTTGGGAAAACTAAACTGTGATGGGCTCCATGTTGCCAATCTCTTCTTCTGTATGGGCGTCAAGTCAAATTTCGGGTTCCGAGTGGCAGTCAACTTCACAAAGTGGCGTTCCAAGCAGCGGTAGATGCACGATAAGCTGCGATGTGTCAAATCAATGGTCGGAGTCCAAACTGTCATCGGTGAAAGGCGGTGGGAACAGTCAGCAAATAAGCTGAAAGCTCGAGCCAGCTCCATAGTCATATACCAAAAGTAGAGTGCATTGAAAAAATTAGAATAGCGGTGCGACACCATAGAAGGAGACTATGGGGCGGACTTCCCACACACTAATGGAATGAAATCTGAATTTTTTGATTTAAGAATGAAAAGAAAATTTTGATGGAAACAGATGGGAAAATTGTAAAAATGATATTCTCACTCAGGCGGCGGTTACATTGGGCACAAAATTCACCAAGACTGGTGCAGTCTTGCCATTTCCAAACGTCCCACTTGAGCGAGGCATCGAGGAGGAGGTCTACGGCACCAGTCGAGGCAGCAGCAAACCATGGCGTCGGAAGTTGCACGAGCTAGGCCATGGGCGAAAGTCATGGCGGCTGACCACTGATCTTCCTGTTTGCGGCTGTGGCGAGGATGAGTCGAGTGGGAACCCAAGGTTACGGGCCAAGTTAAAACATGCATATATAAAAAGGGGAAAATAAACAAAAATTAGCATGCAAAAAATAGTTGAAATAAAAATCGTCCATTGTAGGCATCGACGTTGTGGCAGTCGGGATCGGCAAACCATTTATGCGGTGCTGTAGAATAGGATAGAATGAAAAAAAAGGGAAAGAAGAAAAGTGCAGAGGGTCATCCCAATCAAAAATTTGCACTCTGGCATTAATGTTGCTGGGCCACATCGATTTGTTGGCATTGTGATCCACTGGCTTCGGCGATGAAAGTGTCTCGGGCCGGGCCTGGAATAAAAGGCTTCAATCGAGAAATGGTGACAAGCTGCGGTCGGCCAGGCATATCCAAGGCGTCAATCATAACCATATTGTTATCAATATTGCTGACATCGGTGACAATGAATTTGCCTATAAAATCTGGTTGAATTTTGTTACCTTTCATATTGTTGACCAAAAGGATGAGGTCGTTCACGCTGGTTTCTCTTTTGCGGGCTTTCCGGTCATAGTATTTCTTGCTGGCCTCGGCAGCCTTATCAAGGTTCAGTTTGATCAATTCGTACATTTTGAGCTGCGCTTGCATCAAGATGTGCTGGTAGGCATCGTAGTTGAGCAGTAGCGTAAGAGGGTGAGCACAATCGTAGTCGAATGTAATTTGGGGCTCATAACCGCATAATAATTTAAATGGTGAATGGCAGGTTGCTGTATGCGGTGTTGCATTGTAGGCAAAGACGGCATATGGTGGGTAGCGCTCCCAATTGTAGGGGTCATCGGCAGTATATTTCTTTAGTTGAGCAATAAGTGTTTGATTGAAGTGCTCGATTATTCCGTTGCATTGCAGGTGGTAGGCGGTCCTTTTGACTTTTTGGACTTTTAGGAGTTTGCAAATTTCTTGCATCAATTTCGAAGTGAAACACCCACCTTGATCAGAAAAAAAGGACGAGTGGGCTACTGTGGGCGAGGACAACATTGTTCACAAAGCATTCAACAATGGTTGACCCCTCTTGATCCGGAATGGGGTGCGCGGAAACCCATTTGGTGAAGTAGTCCTGAAAAACAATAACATATGGGCGTTTCTCACTTACGGGGGAAATATTGACGATGTCTGTGGCAACGATTTTGAAAGGGTGTGTTGGTTGGATCGGCAATAGCAGCGGAGGCGGCAATGTTCTTGGCTTCATCAATTGACAAATCTTGCAGGACTTGATCCAATCGCGGACGTTTTCTTCCATACGGAGCCACCAAAAATGAGCTTTGATGGCTGCTAGCGTGCGGTTAGATCCTTGGTGGTTCAAAATTTTCGCGCCATGGAATTGGTGAAGCGTTTGATTGACCATGGATGCGGGGACCACTAATTGCTTGATATCTTTGATCTGGCGAAACAAAAGTCCACCTTCTGTTAAGAACAGCGGTGGGTGCTTTGCAATGTTGTGGCTTTGGAGAGAGGCGACGATTGCTGTGATATCGGGATCTGCAGCCTGTGCTCGTAAGACTCCGTCATGGGAGGCAATTGTTATTGCTTCGACTGGAGGTGGCACATAGTCAGCGGCCAATGGCATGTGATCCGAGAGTGTGGGTTGATTGATGGGTTTCTTTTTTATGGCACGGATGAGGGCGTTGACATCCGCGTCGACTTCCGTGGGCGGTGTGGCCTCTGCTGGGAGTATATCAGGTACCATTAAGTCAGTGGCCAATAATGTACCAGCAGGGTGAAAATCTTTACGGAAAATCTTGGCAGTTAAGTTTTGGGTATTTGGAATCAGCGTTTTGTCGCGGTCGTCTTTCAGGGATAAAAAATTGGCGCAAGCATTGTCTTTGCCTTTGATGTATTCAACCTTGTAATCATAGTCTTGGAGGTTTATTGCAAAATGTTGGAGGCACGAATTTCGGTGTTTTTCATCTTTGAGCCATTCGAGGGGCTTGTGGTTGATGCGGACAATAACTTTTTGGCCATAAACATAGTGGCGGTATATCCTGAAGCCATAGACAATGGGGAGGCATTCGCGCTCAGTGGTACTGTAGCGGGTTTCAGCATCATTGAGTACGCGGCTGTTGTATGTGATGAGCCATTGATCATTTACATTTTCTTGGTACAAGATTGTTCCAATGGCGGTCATACTGGCGTCAGTTTGGATAACGAATTGAGCTTTGAGCTTGCTTGCGGTATTGGTTGTTCAGCTTCTTTTGGTTGAGCTTGCCGTATTGGTTGTTCAGCTTCGATTTCTTTAACTTGACCATCAGTTTCTGAAAAATTATCACAAATACTCACTTGTTCCTCCCGAGGGATTTCTTCCAAAATATTGTCCCAGGATGTCGATAGAAATAGTTGTGGTTTGATTGAAGCGACTACTTTGAGCGGCATTTTGACATCTTGGATTTTGAGAAATTTTTCTTTGAAGTTGAGAATGGCATTGATTTCGGGATGAGCGAGGAAGTCGGTGCCGATAATAAATTGATCTTGATCATCATCATCGAGAAGGACACATTTGACCAAATGTTCGCCAAATGGGGATCCCATCATGATGATAACAGGACCATGAGCAATGACGGTGGCACCATCGGCGACTTTTATCCCTCTGCAGACGGGCAAGCAAAGCATTTGTTTATCGAAAGCTCGTTTGATGAGGCCGGATGAAAGGATGGAACATTGAGCACCAGTGTTGATTAAAGCATTTGTTTTGACGTTGCCAACTCTGACTCCTATCATGAAAGCACTTGTTGCAGCATATTTTTGGATAAATTTTGTATTGGATAGCGCAGGTTTCTTGATTCGGCAAACGGCTGATTGAATGATCCATGGCAGATGAGCAGGTTGAGTGGAGGCATCCCAGCTGATGATTCCGGGGCTAGTCATGGTCTTGGCCTTGATCAATTCAGAAGGAGTTGCAGTTGTTGAACGCTGAGCCACGGCGGCAGCATCTGACACTTTGGTGGTATTGGCCACTGCATTAGTCAGAGGGGCCAGCAACAATGGCATTGAAGTTGGAGGCACTGGCATATTATAGTGAATATGCTGTTTGAACGGATTGTTGCGTGTTTGTTGATTTGGCCATGTATCAGAAGCTCTAACGTTGTTGCTGCAGCCTTGATGGTTGATGTTGAGATACTGACTGTTGTAGGGCATCATGTGGCAATTGGGATTTAGACGATACATCTTTAAGGTGTTGACTTGTTTGAGCCAGAGACAATCTCCGGTATTGTGAGTGCGTGAATTATGGGCGTCACACCAGAGACCAGAAGATGGAGTCAGTGGAAACCAATTCAAATCGTAGGTAGTGGATCGGCCATTTCGAGTTTGATACTTGTCCTGGCTATGTGATTTGTAGCAGTTTTGTTGTTCAAAGAAATTGTTCTCGTTGGTTGAAGTTGCTCTTGATTTGGCTTTCTTTGTTGGCATACGAGGCGATTTGATGTTGAAACTGGAGGTTTGTCCCTTCAGATGGAGAGCCGTCACTGAGATGACTCCTACCAGAAGCAGCAGGCAACTCAGTTTGTCGGCGGTCCATTATATGATCATGGCTACGGCAGCGGTCGAAACGTTTGTTCAAAGGTGGCGATGTTGATGATTGCAGTGTCACGGCTTCCAGAACAGCCTGATGGACAACAATCCACTGTTCATCAGTGCTGATCTCTGCTTTCATGGCGTTTAGTTTGCTGCGAATTCTAGCGACTGCATCGGCTAACTGATGTACACTAGTGAACTTTTCTGCTTTTTCACCAATAGAAAGTTGATGAAAAATAGGCATTTTAGTTAGAAAAGTTTGAATAATTGTTTGGTGCCGAAAAATTTGATCTTTATCATGGTAAAGAAGCTGTACATAGGTCATTACCGGACTCAGAAAGGCGGCAGGTTCTTCTCCAGTTTGGGGCATAATCCTGGCAGATTCTTGTTTGAGTGCCATTTCGTTGCAATCGGGTGCGAGTTGAAACATGAGCATATTCTTGGTATCGTCGTATCGGGTTATGTCTTGAATCGTATCACTGGGCGTATCGCCTGTGAGGCCGCGGAGCATACTCATTTTGATGTAGTTTGATTCATCGTGGTGGAATTCATTTTTGAGGCCTATGAAGAATCGCAGCAGTTGTTTATCTTTGATGGAAGCGTCAATGAGAAGCAGATGCATATTTTCGACAATGACTTTTATTCGACTGTCCTCCTCTTGAGACGTCAGGCGTCGGTTACCCATTGTGCGAAATTTTTCAGGCGGTAAGTCGGGAAAATCACGTTGTCTAGCAGATGCACACAGTTGGGGAAAATCACCACCCACTAACACATCAGCATGACAGTGATTTGATGTGTTTTGACAATTCCTCGAAGGCTGGTTGGATGCGGCAACTGGCAACGGCGGACAATATTCCAGAATGGGCTCAGCAAGGGGTGGTAGTCGAGCAGTCATTAGGACATCATACAATGGCAATTTCAATTTGTTGGTGGCAGTTTGTTCCTTTTTCTCTAGCAATGTGTTCATGATGATTATTTGTCGTTGTTTCATTTGTTCAAGCTGGTGGGCATATTTTTCCTCGAGCGCCAAAAATCTTGCCTCGACAACAGAATCGGATGGCTTTGATTGGCCTCTGTTGCTGTCCAAAACGCTTACCTGTGCACTAGGAAGGGGCGCGACTGCTGAAACTACTTGCCTAGCTGATGCACTCAGACTCGAAACTGCAGGCAGAGTTGTCGGCAGAGTTTGCATCAAAGATTCATTTAAAACATTACCAAAAGTTTGAGAAGAAGGCGCCAGAGAAGAATTTGAATTTAAAAAGGGTGCTATCAGAGAATTTGAGTTGAGAAAGGGCGCCATAGTGGAAAAAACACTCACTGGCTGCGGGACATCACCTATGGTTGTTGGCTGATGAGCAATGGTTGCTGAGGTCGCGGCCTCTTGTGGAAAAACAATTTGATGGTCGGCGAACCTTGCTGACGTCGCGGCTTCTTGTGGAAAAGCAATTTCATGGTCAGCGCACCTTGCTGACGTCATCCCGCCATGCAGAAAGTCGTTTTGGTGGCCATTCATTGTTGATATCGCAGCTCCTCGTGGAAAAATGTTCTGTTGATGGGCGGTCATTTCTGACCTCGATGCGCCTTCATAGGGAGTAGTTTGGAGATGAGCCCCGCTTGCTGACGTCAACGCGCCTTGTTGAAAAATGTTTTGGTGATGAGCAGTTGTTGCTGAAGTTGATGCATGTTGCGGGAAATCGTTTCTAAGATGAGCATCCATTTCTGACGTCATTGCAGCTCTTTGCAGAGTGTCGGGATGCATAGTGACTAAGAAGGCCAGCCACCCTACAGGTTGCTGGGAGCCCCTGAGTTTGGGCAGAAATAAGAAAGGGAAATAAAGGAAAAGAGGAAAAATAATAGGGGGCGTTGGTCACATTTTGTTGTTGGGTGTTTTTTGAAAAAGGGGAGAATTAAATTAGAAACGTGGTTATCCTGGGGACCTAACTAACAAACCCTAAACCCATACGTTTGGGCTGAAAATTAAGTAAACAATTTGAAGGATACTCCTTCACACACATTCAATACGATTTTTTGAAACAAGAAAATTTGGATTTTGATTTTGGAAAATCATGCGAAAATTGTGAGAGATAAAGAAATACATTTTTTGCAGTATGAGAAAACAAAAACAAACAAAACAAGATCATATGCTGTATTTGTTTATTGACACTGGCGTCGCTGGGCTGGCCAAGATGTTACGATAAATGCAGTTTCTTTGTTCAAAGGAAAATTCGAAAACAAATAATATTTGTATATTCAAGTAATCACCCATCTGCATCAAATCAAAAGCATAATAATGCTGAAAGAATGCCTATGTAGGGTTGTGGTAAGTTCAGCATATGGCCCTTCGGCCGGAATCAAAAGTTCAAATCAAAGTTTGTTCAGCCGGTGGAAAATGATATGATCAGCTATTCCTTTAAGGATAATGAACTATGGCGCCATCATCAGCAAAAGGTTGATAAAATATCAGTAATCCGACCATTGATACAAAAAATACACAGAAAAGTTTTTTGGCAAGAAAAAAAATTACGCATCGGCGTGGAATGCCAACCTGGGTGTTCACCTGATTTCTGATCTGAAAAAATATAAAAGGCGAGGCGAAAAAATCACAATCACACAAAATCACAAAGATTAATTTTTTTTTGCTATATTTTGGGTATCATATAACACTGGCGTAAGTGGCAGTAATCGACTGCAGAGCATTGAATTTAGCCATGGTTTACAGTAACTTTAATTTGCGGCAGGGGTGGAGAAGGAGAGGGCGAGCAGTGAGAGTGTTAATGCCACATATAATGAGAACTACGATCATCATAATATCACTTTTTAGAGGGTTTGCGGTGATCTTGACTATGCCGCCTTTGATCTGAAGTTTGATAGCATTCTGGTTGGTTAGAGGACAGAGTGTTTGTATGATGAAGAGTATGTTTGCCCCCCCCCCCCGCCCCACTAACCATGGAGGGATTGGTGGTTTTTTCTAGCAAAAGCTCTTGATCACAATTGGCTATGGCATTGGATATTCTTTCACACTTGTTTTGACGAATCGTTTGAATCTGTTACATAGCGTCTAACAATTATGGACTTTTGCCCTGCTGGGTGAGGGATCTCAAATAATTGTTGTAGTGTGTTTCTGCTGATTTTTCAAGATTTTCCAATAGTCTTGTCGATTTTGTAAAAACGCCTGCAAGCAAAACACGTCGATCATGCTCGACCTGACCCAGCGTGACAGTTACTGTAGAGGACGGTTTTTGTGAATTAGTTAGTGTTTTACTATTGATTATTCTCGTGCGTCTCCCTCTCATATAATAATTATAATTTTCGCCTGTACATTATTCGCCTGGTTTTTATATTGGTAAGATGTCATGTTTTTTTGAAAGGGGCGATTTTTAGGTAAGTTGTATAAATAAATGTTTAGTTAGGAAAGTGTTTTATTTATGTCCAAAAAGTGTGTTACATTGTCTGACTAGTTTTAGTCAGGCATTTCTTGGGCAGGTAGTATTCTTGTACTGGACTTCTCGCCCCTGAGTGAGGAGTCATTCCGAGGTTTAGGGCAGATGCAGGGAAGCACTGGCCTTAAGGTCGATCCCTGGCTATCTCGCCTACACATCAATTCCCCTTGCCGATTTTACACCCCTTCCTCTGACCTGATGGATCAAGGAGGCAAGAAATCGGCCAGAACCGCCCCCAAACGCCTATCATAAATTAAAATACAACATTGGTGAACCGTCTGGCTCGCCTGTTGCAACCCTAGAACGCTCCGCCCGATTTTTCAACTGATTTCCGTCCATTTTTCGCCTATTTTTCGTCCGATTTTCGCCCGTTTTTCGCCCGTTTTTCGCCAAATTTCGCCCGTTTTTTCTCGATTTCTCGACTAATTTTCAAGATTTTTCAAAGCGGTTTTCGCCAACGCCTTCTCCAATGATGGCCGCATCACCTACAATCAACGCCGCGACGTCGCCGACGTCAGCAACGCCAATTTTGTCGACGCCCGGAACGACTGCCTCATATGATCCTCATTATTTTCAGCCCAATCTGGCGCAGCCAGTTTTTACTGCTTTTTCAGATGCCCCGCATCTTCCTATGCAGGCGCGCCCATTTACCGCCCAATCTGGGACGTCAGCAAGCATCAAAATAAATAATCCAATTTCCTTAAAACAATGGAATATTTTATGTAAACAAAGGAATAACATCCTAACATGGGTCTTACAGCACCATTTAAAGCTGAAAATATAATTTTGCACTTGGTGTTGGGGCAGTAATCATTAGCCAGTTGCCTATTGTGAAGTACTTGCTTGCTACTTTTATTCGAAAAATAGCATTCAAAAAAACCGAATACAGTAAATGGTTTTAATGCTCAGAATGCCACAGTACAATGTGGATTTTCATTGATTATTTGGATTTGTATAAAAAATCGTTGTAAAATTCAGCTAGCTGTTCTAGACATTTTGATGTTTTTATATTTATTGTTCAAAAATTTGATAATTGGGCTGCAGCAGTAAATGCAAAGAGCTTTCTAAAAGTGTTGTATTTGTAAATGGGTCGGGAGTTGATGAGTCACAGGCAGGATTGTGATTTCCAGGATTCATCCTTAATGTACGTGTTCCCCACGCCCATGTTTACCCGATTAACTTAATTACTTGTACTTAAACCCGACACTAATTGTCCCACCAATTAAGGAAAAGAGGTTTCCTTAATTGTCTCCCTAATTGCGTGAAAACTAAGAGAAGAGAATTTTCTCCCTTTTTTATTACACCATCAAAAGAAAAACAAACACTTAGGTACAGGCGAAAGCGGGCGAGAAAAATAAACAATTCACTCCCATGCACAGGGAAGAGAAGATAGATGGTTGCATGCGGGGAGGCGACAAATGATGAAAACATTGGTGGCCAGTGGGGCACATGTTTAGTACGAAAATTATATAACAATAAAAAAAGGGATAAGAGCTGAGAGAGAGAGCCAGCGCACGAGTATCGACATGCGCTACAGTAAGACAACTGTTGATGGTCCGTGTATCTCACTCCACTCGCTACCTGCAGGCCTCATGCACTCTTTGACAAAAAAGACAAAATGGGTGGAAAACACACTACAACACCCTTCCCCCCTTGCGGTAGATCGCCCTAAGCGATCATCAAGAAATAACGAAAAGACGCAAGGGGAAGGGAACCCCCACTACAGGCTGTCACCCGGGTGGCCGAAGGGATCTTCAGTATCACACAGTGGGGCCGATGGAGTCGTTGGGGTTGTTCTAGCCGATTTTGGGCGGGGCTTAGGGTGAGACCTCCCAACCCGAGTTGCAATCAGCGAGGCCGTAAGTTCAGCAACGCTGCAGCTTGCGTTGTCAGTCTGTCCGCACCGATATACTGGAGTGCACCAGCATACGAGGCCATGCGGATGGGAGGGTGAGGTTGGCCACTACGATGGCGGTGATAACAAAACGTGTACACTGCTGCAGAGGCGGAAAGGACAAAAAACGGTGCAAGTGGGGGCATGTGGCAGTAGAACATTTCGAGTTGTCTTACTGCGTGGTCTTAGCATCGGCTGCACTTGCGCTGGGGAAACTAGTACAAATAAAGCACACAAAAAGAGATTAGAAAAGAAAACAACCGTTATTAGATGAGGTTAAATGTGAACAAAAACAAAAACAAAAGAAAAAACGAATATTACTGTACAAAAGCTTGGAATCAATGGCAGCGATGGTGGGAGTATCGGAGGCAGATTGGGATTGTTGTTGGGTGTCACGGCGGTTGCAATTGTTTTGGTGGTAGCGGTGGTTGTGATAACCATGGGGGTCACGGGGATCGTCATGGCCATCAAAACGAATGGAGCAAGAGTTGCCATTGTGACTGTAGTCAGTGGTATCCCGGTGGCAAGATGACTAAGCGTAGGTTTGTGATCCGAGCAGTGAAAGAGGATTCACACCCTGGGGTGGCTGCTGCGTAGCTATCAACAATGGGTGGTCCGATGGCAAACTTGTTGGTGGCAGGAGTCGCAGTGGCAACAAGTTCCACTGGGCGGAGAAATTGTGCCAGCGCAACAGAGGTATGGGAGGATCAGTTTCGATATGGTACTGGAGGTAAATTCGTTGAATATTGGCGATTTCGGGCAGTTGCCGGAATGGTGCATATTGCCAGTATGCCATCCAGCAGATGATCAGGCCGACAGCGGTGTTGTAGGCCTGCAATAAAAATGACAGGTTGTCCAAACCTCGAGCTTCATAGAGAAAGAGGGCCAAATGGGCGGTGTGGATGGCGTCAACGATGCTGAGCTCCTCAGCCCACAGGCCAGTGACCCATCGCAGGATTAGTGCGGCCACATCATGCGAAACGGGCGGTTGCTGTTCTGGGTACAAGGGGTGATAGTGTTCGCAAAAATATTGGTACAAAGCTAGTGAATTGTTGGTTGCGCGAATGTGAACGGCCATAGTGATGCGAATGCCAAGGCGGCCGAAGAAGTTGATCAAAACCATTTCGTGCAGTGTACGCGGCATGAAAAACTCAACAGATGGATCGATACACGGGGGATGGCGAGGCCTCAACAGCCTAACACAATGCAGCGAGTCCGTGGTTCGGAAATGCGTGTAGTTGGGCAGTGGGGTTGCTTCGCTGGGCAATCGCGGCTCGACAGTTGGTGCTGAACTGGTTGGTGGAGTGACTCTGAGGACGGGCCTAGTTGTTATAATTAATTGCTGTTGGGCTTGCACAGTACTCTGAGCCGACATCGGTACGGTAGGCGGCAGTGCCATGGTGTCAGTTACCGTAGTCGTTGTAGCTGATGTCAGAGCCGTGGGCGGCTGCGACGTGGCTGTAAGCGGAAACGAAGTTGGGGCTGGCGTGGCAGGTTCCACGTCCATCCGAGGCGGCGGCGGTAGCAGAGCCTTGAACACGTCTTTTGGCGGGTTTTTCAAGGCTTTCATGCATCTTTGAATTTCGGCATCTCTATGCAACGGGCTGATGTAATCCATCAACTTTGGCGGTGACTGGCGGAAACCGGGCCAGTACGCTTGTTCGTAAAAACCAGTCGAGTACACCTGGCGCGTTTGCTCACTTTGAGTGCGGTGCAGCAGTGCATCATCGCGGCCTTTGTGTTGACGGCTATCGCAGCTGGTGGCGTGAGGCTGCTGAGTTTGTTGACGGTGGCGATCATCTCGAGAGTGTGACTCGTGGCGTGAGCGGTGTCTATCCGATCGGCCATCAGGTGGCGGTTGTTTTGCCGGTGCTGCGGTTTTTGTGGGCATGGGTTTCGGTAGTGGCGTCGAAGTTGCCTGTGAAGATTTACCAGCCTCTTCACGAGCTTTCTGTTTTTCACATTGCTCGCGGCGACGGGTTGTTCGTTCGCTAGGCATTTTGCCGCACTCAGCACCCGAGGTACTGGATAGCGGCTTTTGCCTTGTGCGGGGTTCTTCCCTCATGCATGTTTTGTGATATTTTCGATATTTGGCTTCTTTGTGAAGGTGTTGTTTGGGCTTCACGGAGTGTTCGTAACGTCCGGGCTTTTGAATAGGCTGGCCATGGCGATCTAGAGCCGGCGCGGACGTGCTGGGGGCGTGTGGGGTTTGAACATCCACAGGAGCCATCAGCGACAATAGAGTCACAGGCTGTGGTGGTTGTAGCGCCAGTGGCAGTGGTAAGGCGATCAGCGGCCGTAATGCGACTGGCAATTGTACAGCCGCTTGAGGAATAACCAGAGCCGTTTGAGCAATTTGAGGAGCCGGGGCTGCAAGCGTGGTTTGCGGCAGCAAAATGCGCTGTATCTCTTCCTTAAGCGTGTTGGGGTAGTCCATCCAGTGGTGTTCGGGGAACAACATACCGGGCGGCGGCGCGAAATGATACGCAGTGAGTGCTGTGGCTAGTGCGTCCCATTGTTGAGCTGAAATGATTTGTTGGGAAAAACGGACAGGGGCACTATACCTGGCAGCGGCAATGGTGGCGATAACTGGAGGACCGAGTAGGACTGCCGGAATGGCCAAGTAGATCAGTGGGTCTACGGTGGGTACTGTTGGGGGCAACGTTGCTGCGGGTTTGACAGGTACTACGTCCATTGACATCAATTGACTAACGGTGCTCTCTTCGGGAATGTCTGTCAACATTTGATTGATGGTGGTGGTCGTTTCGGTATCCATCGCCGCAGGCTGGATGGGGGTAGGTTCCTCCATTGGTGCCGGGGTGATGTTTGAAATTTCATTGAGCATCAGTTTCAAGAAATCATTGATTTGCGTAGCAGTCGCCATAATATCAAATGGCGCGGTCGGCATAGGAAGGGCTGACACATCGGATGACCGCGGCAGCTTTGCTATGTTCAAATCAAAAATTGGCGTATCCAAAAGTTCTTCATCGGCGGGTTCCACTTCGGTATCAGTAGGACGGTCAAGCAGTTCCTCAGCGGTGAGTGTGTGCATCGAAGCCGTAGTGGGCATGGGATACACATACACCGGCGCGGGGAACAAAAATCGATTTTGATAGTCGATAAAGGCGAGGAACGTTGAGTAGAAGTGGAAACATCTATGCGGATTAGCTGTATAGTCAGATTCATCGTTTTCGATCTGTTCAACGGATGTTTCCATGTGGAATTCGTCGTCAAAGATGATCGGGCATAATGGGAACCGGTTGGAGACATATGTTCCGGGGTTGCTGGCGAAAGATGGCTCTCGCTCGGGGATGCGATTCATCCAATCGGTGAGGCGCGATTTGGGGTTGCTGTCGTTTCGGAACCACATACAAGCATAGAATGTGGTGCGCATTATGGAGTCCATATTTTGGGAGTGGGGAAGCAACAAATCGTTAACATAGGCATATTCGGCAGTGGAACACGACGAAGCCAAAAGCGCGGCCAATGGCATGAAAGAAGTGAGCTGTCGGAACCAATCGCCATCCACCTGTAAAAAGTTAAGAATGGTGGAGGGGTGATAATGGTAATGGCTACCCTGATAGATTCGCTCGCGAAGTGGTTGATCGGCAGCAATGCGTTCGATCCATACCTCGTCAACTTCGTGCAGAATCGGTGGCAACACAAGGTCATTGTATTGAAGGTGATCTCAAAAAGCCAATTTGTACATTGGCGAAACTGGGAAGTTGAGTAGTTCGATGATCCAGTCGGTAAGGTTACTCTTCATGGCCGAGGTGACGGCTGCTTGAAGGCGTTTCGCCTCATCGAATATCGATCACTGTTGGAGGGTGAGAGAAAAATCAGTGGTGGTAGCAGGTTTGGAGGCCTGGCGTACATGGAGACATGCCACGATTCCAACTCGGCGGTGTGGATCAATCGCTTAATGTTGTTTTCTAAAAACAAGAGCGAGCGCGATATTCGGCATATGACACATTGGGCACCAAATGGAGGGAGCAAAATGGAGGCAAAAGAGTGACTTTAGAATGGAACCAAGAAAAGATGTGGCGTTGCTTGCAATTCGAAAGGAGGAAAGACGCTCTAGGGAAATGGTGGCTTGGGCGGCGATGTCACTTTGACAGGCGCATCTTGGCAACTGGATCCAGCTATGATAGCGAGATAACGAGAGTTGTCGTATGTGGAGGTCGAAGCAGCAGCCAGTTGTGGTGTAGCAGGTGCCACAACTTGACGATGACGGGATCGCGGTGGCTGACCATGGGTTCTGGCCCGGGGCTACAGAGTGGGGGTTCCCATGGGGTCCCAAGCAAAAGAGCATGCAAAAAATAGAAGCAAGGAAAGCATAAAAATAAAAGTACCGTCACAGACGAAGCGCAAATTGTTTTGATGGGGCTACTGTTCTGCCCATCGTACATAGCATTCGTTAACATTGATTGATTGGTGGTACGGTGGAGGCTCATCGGCTGCAGAAGCGGATGAGGTCGACGGTGTTGTCATTTCGAAAAAATATTTTGAAGAGCAGCTGGAAAATGCGACTATTGCGCTTGGAAGCAAAAAGTAGAAATGAAATAGTAAAAGAATAAGCTGCTGAAAGGTGAAGAAGGTGTAAAGTAAGAAAAATGCAAAACTATGGTTACGAAAAAGCAACACAAACACCACTATGTTAATGGGGACTAAAATCAACCTTTCCCAACTAGTCTTATGAGAGTGAATGCGGCCAGGGTCGGGCGGAAATAAACCGAATGGCCTCACGTGGAACAGAACCTAACATTAAAGAAGAAACCCCATCCTACCCAAAAGTGTGGAGACCGGGGAGATGTGTAATTGGATGTTGAAAAGTTGGTAAAGTGTTTGCTATTGGTGAATGGTGCAAGGGGAAACTACTGCTCGGGGTAAACTTGATCTGCATCGTTGTCTCGTCAACATGGTCGCCATGATCTAAATTAAACAAATGTGAAAATTATGTACAATTCAATGTGATGAGCGCCGTATCACAAAAGAAAAATTTCAAAGCAAACTATTGGCGGCGTGAAGTGTGAGGCAAACGCGGTCCACTGGCTTCGAGTTTGAAAGCTTCTTTAACGGGGCGCGGTATGAATGGTTTCAAACGCGTCATGGAAATGGTTTGCGGTCGGCCTGGCGCATCGAGTGAATCGATGGTGACAACGTTTTCGGTTGCATGGGACGCGTCTGTGATTAGAAAAAGTCCAATGAAGTCTGGTTTGATTTTGTTCGCCTTGCGTGTGTTGGTCAAAAGGACAAGTTTTTGGGCTTTTCGGTCGAAATATTCTTTGCTGACTGCGGCGGCTGCAGTTAGCTTTTATCTTCTCGTGCATTTTGAGTTGCACTTGCGTGAGAATATGCTGATAAGCATCGTAATCTAGGGGCAACATGAGACGGCATGCGCAGTCGTAGTCGAAGGTGATGCGTGGTTCGTAGCCTCGTAATAAGCTGAAAGGCGAATGGCGCATAGCTGTATGCGGCCTGGCGTTATAGGCAAATACGGCATATGGCAAGTAGCACTCTCAGTTGTCTGGATCCTCAGCGGTGTACTTTTTCAGTTGGGCGATCAACGTTTGATTGAAACGCTCGACCATTCTGTTGCACAACGGGTGGTATGCCATTGTTTTGACTTTTTGAATCTTGAGTAGGTCGCAAATATCCTGCATAAGCTTTGACGTGAAACATCCACCTTCACCTGAGAGAAGAACAAGCAGGCTACCGTGCGTTAGGACGATGTTGTTCACGAAACATTCCACGATTGTTGAAGTTTTTTGGTTGGGTATTGGATGCGCAGAAACCATTTTCGTAAAATAATCCTGAAAAACAATAACGTATGGGTGAATGTTGTGATTTTGGAGAGAGGCGACTGTTGCTGTGATATCGGGATCGGCGGCCTGTGCTTGTAAGACTTCGTCATGGGAGGCGATTGTTATAACTTCAGCGGGAGGTGGTGCGTAGTTGGCGATCAAGGGCATAGAATCGGGGAGTGTGGGTTGACTGATGGTCTTTTTGGTCATTGCAGGGGTGACGGCGTTGACATCTGCTCGACTTCTGTGGGCCATGTGGCCTCTGCTGGGAGTGTATCAGGTACCGTTAAGTCCGCGGCCGATAATGCACCAGCAGGGTGAAAATCTTTAGCGAAAATCTTGGTGGTTAAGTTTTCAGTATTTGGGATCCGCGTTTTGTCCCGGTCGTCTTTCTGGGATAAAAAATTGCCACAGGTGTTGTCTTTAACTTTGATGTATTCATCCTTGTAATCGTAATCTTGGAGGTTGATAGCAAAATGTCCAAGGCGTGAATTTCAGTGCTTTTCATCCTTGAGCCATTCGAGGGGCTTGTGGTCAGTGCGGACAATAACTTCTTGGCCATAAACATAATGGCGGTACATCCTGAAGCCCTAGACAATGGCAAGGCATTCGCGCCCAGTTGTACTGTAGTGGGTTTCGGCATCGGTGAGTACGGGCTGTTGTAGGCAATGACCCATTGATCATTTCCATTTTCTTGGTACAAGATTGCTCCGATGGCTGTCCTACTAGCGTCGGTTTGAATTACAAATTGAGCTTTTCCATCGTAGACCCGGTAGCGGAGGAACAGTGATGATGTGAGGGCTGTTTTGATACCTTCAAACGCGGCATGGTGTTCGTCCATGGCAATATATTGGGCGTCTTCACGTAGGAGTCCGTACAGAGGACTGGACAAAGTTGCCAATTTTGGGATAAATCGCTTGCATCATTGGACTAGACCTAGAAAACTTTGCATACCTTTCTTAGTCGTTGGGGATATATACTTGGCAATAGCTTTAACTTTCTCCGGATTGGCAGCGATTCCATGGGCGCTTAGAAGATGTCCCAAAAATTTGACTTGCGGCAGCAGGAATTCACATTTGTCTGGCCGAAGCGTGAGGTTGGCGGTGCGGAGGGCGTCGAAAATGATTTGAAAATGCTCCAAATGTTCTTCAAATGAATTCGAGACAATGATATCGTGGATATAAACAAGGCAAATTTTCCAGATGTACAGGCGGAGGATTCTTCCCATTAGGCGTTGGAATTTGGCGCGGGGTTCTTCAAGCCGAACGGCAAGACTTTGAATTGGAACAAACCTCCTTGGCAGATGAAGGTTGTTTTGTCGCGAGAATCGTTGTGGAGGGGTACCTGCCAATACCCTGCTTTGAGATCGAGCGTGGTAAAGAATTTCCCTTGTCCCATGGTGTCCAAATAATCATCAATGGGCGGGATCGGGAAATTGTCGCTTGGTGTGATGTCATTTATTCCGCTGTAGTCCACAACAGGTCTCCATGAGCCATCTTTTTTCTTTACCAGGAACAGCAGTGCGGCCCAAGGTGAGCAGGATTGTTCGATAAAGTTGTTGTCCAGCATTTCTTGAATATGGCGGCGTACAATTGGTCTTTGCTCCATCGCGGCGCGGTGATAATGATGGGATACCCGCTTTGCAGTGCCAGTGTCAATGCTGATGGTCAATTCACTAGTGATGGTGGGTTTGTCACCATGCAGGCTGAAAACATAGTGGTTTTGTTGTAGCATGCAAAGAGCCTTTGATTTTTGTGCGGTGGAAATGTAAGTTTTTTTGGTCATCTTGTTCAAGGCGAACTCCAATTTTTGCTGCGTGGTATGGCAAGGGAACGACTTATCGAGAGCGGCGGGTTTGTGGTCGGTCAAGTCATGGTCTGCGGTGGCCGTAGCTACCTGGCAATCGACGGAGAGTTTGGCGTGACCTAGCATGTGTTTTGCCATTGCGATAAGCTGGTTCAGGTGGAGTTTGATGCTATTCAGCGTATTTTTGATGAAAAGTAGCAGGCAGTGGCCATTGGTGACATTGACTATTGCGGTTTCTATTGGGAGCTCGGCGGCTATGTTGTTAGTGGCTAACGGTTGAACAATCACGTCTGGAATGGTCGCTGTTGTTGTGGGGAAGACGGTGCTGTTAACCCATTGTTGGCGATGTGGCGAAATGGAAGTCGATACTTGGGCCACAAGGAAAATTGACTCGGCCAGCTCGGTAACCTCAAGCTGCCGGGGGGGCGGTTGGTGTGGACTAAGTTGAGCTTGCCGGGTTGGCTGTTCAGCCTCGATTTCTTCAGTTTGGCTGAAAATATCAGATTTATCATCATAAAAGCTTGCTCACTCCTCTTCGGGGATTTCTTCCAGAACATTATCATTCGCTGCGTTTAGAAACAATTCTGTTTGAGGGCGGACCGAGGCGATTACTTTGAGCGGCAACTTCACGTCTTGTATTTCGATATAATTTTCTTTGAAGTTCAAAATCACCTGGATATCCGGGTGTGCGAGAAAATCGGTGCTGATGATACATTGATCGTTTCTGTCGTCGTCGAGAATTACACACTTGATCATATGTTCACCGAACGCTGATTCCATCATAACAACTACTGGGCCATGGGCATTGACAACGGCGCCATTGGCTACTTTGATTTTACCACATATTGGAAGTTGGAGCGATTGCTTGTCGAAAGCACGTTTGACTAATCCTGATGACAATACGGAGCATTGGGCACCAGTGTCGATAAGGGCGTGTGCTTTGACAGCTCTGAGTTTAATTGGGATTTGGAAAGCTCTCATAGAGGCGTATTTGCAAACAAAAGTCTTTGAGGATGGCGTGAGATTGTCAATTTGGCAAACGGACGAGCGGATGTGACAAGGATCTTGAAAAGCATGGCCGATTGCGTTCCAACAGACTATCCCCGGGCTCACAATTGGCGCGGTGGACGCTATTTCCTTAGACGGGATGACCATATTGGCGGCAGAAGTTGATTGATTGATAGCGGACATATCCGGGGTGGTTGTTGATACGGTAGTGGATGGTGGTAACGCGGGTAGGGCTAGTTGTAGCTCAGAGGACTGAGAACTGGCACACGAGGAATCTGTAGGCATTGTAACGTATGGGGCCGGCACGGCGTTGTAGTGAATGTGTTGCTCCCATGGCTCCGGGAATTGCTGATTTGGGACGTTGTATGGAGTTACCTTCATAAAAATCATTTCGCGCGCCGAGGGAGTAGTTTGAACCTCTTTGGGGCGATGCTCCGCGGCGGGGTCTTCAATCCTGTTAGCCACGGATATCATTGGAATTGATCCAAAAATCGGTTTGCCATGAGTGGGCATCGTAGGTTGGACGGTTGAACTCTTGCGGTGTTGTTTGTTGAGCGTTTTGTGGCTTGAGCCAGATGCAATCTTCCGTGTTGTGGGTGCGGGATTTGTGGACGTCGCACCAAAGGCCTGTGGGTTGCGGGATTCGAGAGTGATCTCATCTGGGGGAGGGGTTGAAGGGATTGGAGTATGTCTCTCTGGGTTGAGATTGATGGCGAGGGCTTTGTTGCCGATTATTGGGTAAAGTTTCCTCTGGGCATTGGTGGGATTTACATTCTTCGTAGTGGCCAACATATCATTGAATTAGTTGTACTAGAAGCAGCTCTGTGCGCGGTGGTGGTTGGGGAGACTGTTCTAGCGGCTTCGGTTGGAAAGAGACGAACTTAGTGGGTGGTGGCACCAAATTTTAAGGGCTGTGGTCTGTTGAAAGGGAGCCATCGCGATAGCGGTTCAGTGAGCGATCCATACTACGGCTCTGTTCAAAACAGCGATCCAAAGGCTGTTGAGACCTTGGTGGTTGTGGTTCTGGGTCGGCTTGGTTAACAAGGATGGGTTGCTCCGCAGTTGTGATTTCGGCTTTCGTTGCATTGAGGACACTACGGGCTTTAGCTACGGCATTGGCCAATTGTTGGACATCCTCAAAACTTTTTGCTTGTTCACTACCTGGATTGGCAGCCTACCAAAGACCGGAGCCAGTTCAGTTTCATGGAGAGTTTCGTTTGGGATGTAAATATCTCACGTTTCCTCACCGTGAAACCGTGAGGACACGGGCCATGGTCTTGGTGTGGGCAGATTATGCTCATTGGTTGCTGCGGCGGTCGTTGAAATTAACTGTTGCATTTGTTCTGCAAGGGTGGGGAAGCGCGGGTTTGTAGCTTTAACTTGTTCTTGAATTTCGCATTGAACACGTAATTGTTGGGCCTGAAATTGATCGGAGAGGATGCTGATAATTTGATTAATTGTTTGTACCGTGGGAACATTGTTGGTTATGCACGCAGCGGCGGTGCTGAGCTGGTCCAATGCGTTGCATGCTTTGATTCGAAAATTATGCACTTCGTTGGCATTCGCGATTGCTAGGCTGCTGTGGTGGTTGTTTGCTGAAGCGGGGGTGGTGGCTGGGGCCTGTGGTGGTTCAATATTGATAAAGGAATCCGAAGAGTCGGTTCTGGCAACGGTTTGGTCATTGTTGACTTGGGCGGCCGTGCTTGGCGAGGGTATTTGTGATACAGCCGGCGCGTTAGGACAAACAACGGCGCCAATGAGAGGGTTTTGATTTGGAGGCAGCGGCGCTTGTTGATTGACTATCACTGTGGTTGCAGAAATGAGCGGTACTTGCGGTTGTGCAGTCCCGTCCAACACAGGGGTACTGAAAGTAGACAAGGTCAGATTATGGGGCGGGAGGCTTACCGTGGGTAGCGCTGATGATTGCGCAATATTTGTCCATGGTGGCAATAACATCTGATCAAAACTCAAGGCGTGGCGCGCGGCTGTTGTGGCATTGGGCGAACTGGATGGTGAGGGGAGGCGTGTGAAGTCGGGCGGCATATGGCTTACTTTTGGCATCTTCTTCCGGAGGTAATAATAACCTTTCTTGTAACCTTGGGCGCAGCTAGGCATCTTCTTCCGGAGGTAATAATAACCTTTCTTGTAACCTTGGGCGTCAAATTTTGAAGCTTGTGGGTGTAGTCCGATGCAACACAATGGCGGGGAAAGAAAGCATACAATCCAAACAGTCACCAGTGTTGTATTTTAAAAATGAGTCAGGCGCTGATGAGTCACAGGCAGGATTGGGATCCCAGGATTCGTCCTTAATGTATGTGTTTCCCACACCCACGTTTACCCGATTAACTTAATTACTTGTACTTAAACCCGACACTAATTGTCCCACCAATTAAGGAAAAGGTGTTTCCTTAATTGTCTCCCCAATTGCGTGAAAACTAAGAGAAGAGAATTTCCTGCCTTTTTATATTACGCGATCAAAAGAAAAACAAACGCTTACGTACAGGCCAAAGCGGGTGAGAAAAATAAACAATTCACTCCAACGCACTGGGACGAGAAGATAGATGGTTGCATGCGGGGAGGTGACGAAAAGGAAAACAATGGTGGCCAGTGGGACACACATTTAGTATGAAAATAATATAACAATAAAAAAAGGGATAAGAGCTGAGAGAGAGCCAGCGCACGCGTATCAACATGCCCTATAGTAAGATGACCGTTGATGGTCCAGGTTGCTCACTCCACTTGCTACCTGCGGGCCTCATGTACTCTTTGACAAAAAATGATAAAATCGGCGGAAAACACACTACAACAAAAGCGCCGTGTTAAGATTGCATAACTTTGAATGGATAATTATTGGCATTATAAATTTGAATTATGGCTTGATGAATTTCGGCCAGTTGCTCATCTGATAATGGTAACATAACTTCTGCTAGAAATTCTTGAACCGTGACCGTTTTTAAAGACTTGGGGCCCAGGCATTGGTCATACAGGTGAGCTAAGATGGCATGGTCTCGCATTTGATCTTCCACTTCTTTTTGCACTTGCACACCCATTCCTGGCCATTGGATAAGGGCCAATTTTTGATCAATTTGGGCCTTTCTTGCTTTCGCTTCTTCATATTTTTGTTCATGGCATTTCTGAGTGTGCTTGGTATTCATCTGCGTTCCTGCACTTTCTTGCTACTGTAACGGCGGCGGCAGTAATGGTGCTGTTTCAGTGGTTGGCGGGATAATAGTCGAATTTGACATAGAAAAATTTGTGAGGGTGGAGCCTGAATAGCAGGCTGAGCTTGCATAGCTGGCAGATTGGCCAACATGACTGGAAAATTGAAGCGTACTAACTCTAAAAGTCATACTTCTTGCTGATGTTGCAAGTCCATTACACATTGCTGACATATAAGGGGAGGCATTTGCAGTCGATACTGTGGAATTGATTGAACGATTTGTGGCATAGATAACGTACAGCATACAGGCATTCACACAATGGTGGGTGCCGGCTGTGGTTGAGATGGTTGGAAAGGCTGAGTGGCCGTTGAACAAATAGATATGGCTGGTGAACTTTGATGAGGAGCGGTGGGATGAATGTTCCCAAAGCTCGCCACAATTATCATGTTGCATTCAATATCCATTAAAGTAGACTTCGCCATAGTTGTTTGGATTTGAGGAGGATTGATTCGTGGCGGTCTTGGTTCTGTTGCTGTTTCTTCATCAGAAATCGAGGAGATTTCATCTTCTATGTCAACTACATAATCACTTTGCTCACTTTCTTCAACTGTCGCTGTCACTTACAGAATCATAGCTGCTTGTGGAGGTGTTGGTGTTTCTTCCACAATAACTACTGTGGATTTTTCAATTTTGTCAGTTTCATGGGCCACTTCCAGTTTAGGTTGAGTCAGCATAATTTGTTGTTCCATGGCTTCACCGCCAGTTGTGATGGTCTCCTGACCATACACATCCTGACTGGTTAACTCAGTGCCCAGAATATATTCATTGGAAGAAGCCTGAGACACAACTGTTTCCAAAAATTTATCCAGTTGAGATTTTGGGGGTACCGTGGGCAACACTGGTGCTATACCTTGAGCCACTTGTAATTCATGTTGCCTTCTTGCATACTCATGATGCGCTGCATCTTCAGTTTCCTGATCTGCCTTTAATTGGACAGCGATTTCTATATCTATGTCAGATTCTTCCAAAAGGCATATTTTCAGGAGGTTAGAATCGCCATTGTACATGGTCAAAAGAAATGGCTCCTGTAGGGATAAACTCTCCCACTGACATCGGGTGGTTTTAAAAAACCAACAATCGTCATTTTAACGTTTGTCTATGGTGATATTATTGCCCATGACTGGTCGTTTTGTTCTGGTTTCTTCGAAAATTATTGGCATGATGTTGAAGGGATTATACATATATTCCATTGTTTTGTTACCCAGGCCATGTGGTGCTTGTGTGATGAGGGTACCCAATGCTATGTCGTTTCTATGCTCAGCTCCAGGCATGGGGCCATCGCCGACGATTTGTTTGACCCCTTTGTCGTCCACTTTCAGGAATTCTAAATGTTGATGAATATCAGATTTTATCTTTCATCCCTCTTTGATCGTACTCAGCCAAAAATAATACAAAATCGGACTGATTTCATTGGCCACATGGTCAGCATTCCAAACATTCATCGAATCAAACAAATATGGAAAAAGTTTTAGGTGTAGCAATGAGGTCCATATGGCATTCATGCAACTATGAGCTCAGCGTCTGAGGGATCTGATGAGAAATACCCACCAAGGGCTTCATATTCTCTTCTCGTGGCTGGATCAATTACTGTACCACATTCCATTTTGTCAATCAAAGCATATTGTTCATCTTCTTCTTCTAATTGCTGTTTGGTCTTTTTTGGGTTTTGAACCAAGGGTTTAGGTTTGTTGGCTAGGTCAACCACTATGTGGTTCCGGAACATAGTCCGAAAGGGATCAATATGTAGAATGATTTCATGGTTGATTTTGCGATACGAGCAATGTGAGCATGCCAGTTTTTGATCAATATGGCTCAAAAAACGTTTGATGGATTCCTGCCACATATAAAAGTTGCTCATGACGAAAAAGGAAGCTCATTTGCTGGAACTCTGTACATGTCCAGATCATGATCGGGGACTGGTTTTAGAGGACAACACTTCATGAATTTGATCGGTAGTATGAGCTATAGCTGATGCAGTTTGAAAATCGTGTGCAAAAATGGGAAAAATATCCTGAATGTCATCGCAGAGATGGAAGTGAAACATTGCGAAAAATAGATTTAAAGTAAGGCGACTGTCTAAGGTGGCATAGAGTTCTAAATGTGTGGGAATAATCGCCGATAACGATTGGGTTTTGACTATTTGGCTATCAAACTTAACAATAAAGGGAGTGGGTTCCACGCCCAAAAACTCAGAAGCAAGCCCCTTTAAGCCCTGAACTTGTGGCATTATACCCAACTGATCGAAAATAGCAGGAGAATCTTTACATTTTTGAATAATTTGAGTTCTAAGATCGTAAAGTATTGCACTTATAGAGGCTATGAAATGATCGATATGTTCTTCGAACTTTCATTTCTCAGGGATAGATGTATGAAATCCAAAAGTTCTGAGAATGGCCTGAATGTCCTGTTTCATTTGAAACCCCATGATTACATAATTTTCTGTGAAAATTTTGGCTGCAATTCTATGCCACGAGGAGGAGGAAATAGTTGCCACATCAAAGAGAAAGTTATGCCCTGACGTCGGGGCATACATTTTGTCGCTGCGGGTTGGCAACCATTTGTCGTAAACCATTCTCTTGAGCGTAATGTACATATGACCGGAGACTTGTTCAGTATCAATCCAAATGACTTTAATCAAACGAAATTGGGATTCTTGTAATTGGCGAATAACTTCTGGGACCATACTGTTGACTACTCAAACTGGGGTGTAAACGGTCGACACCATACAATTAAACGTAGTTTTGAAATATCGATCAAAATGCAAAGATAGGGTAATTCGCTTTCGGTTGATGTCTGAAAATGGAGAAAGTGTAGAAATAATTGTAGAATTAAGGAGGAGGAGGCGGACTATTTATTAAATAAGGGATGGATTATGTGTTAATTATACATTACACCACTACTGAAACATTAGGTATGAATACCCATGCACTCGCTTCATCCTACACATAACTTACGTATTCAAATAATGCCGACAATTTGTGGACTTAAATAAAAGAAATAAGGTACATAAGGAGGTATAAATAAATTTTCGGTGATAGAAATGCAAAATATAGGAGGTCAGCAGAGGTAAAGGTGTTGTTTGAGGTACAGACGACTTTACAAAGGTATAATTTATAAATTTTGGCTGGAAAAGAATTAAAAAGTAATGGTTTTTGGATATTAAAACATAGTTGAAGACAAAAAACCCGAATTTATCTACAATTGGAAAATTATATTCTACTCGAAGTACATTACGTATCTTACTGTCATTATGAAAATGGGGATTAGTTTGAGCTGTGCGATTATGCGTAGGCAATATAGGGTCAAAATATGAAGGCTTACGGCGCATGCTGCCGCATGAGGCACCTGCTCGGGACTGCATACCTACACTAAACAACTCCAACTTGTTAAAAATGAGAAAAATAAGAAGGTTTTGGAAGCATGATGATTGTGTTTGAAAAGAAAGTGAAATATTTCGGAATAGATATTCGGAATAGATAATCAAGTGATTTATATCACGGGAGAAATATATAAATCCAAATTTGTCGTAAGAATGCTTTCGAATAATGGAAAAATATGTCAAAGCATGGAAATCGAAATACCGCAAAAACGAAAGGTGATGCAATGCCAGAAAAGTAATGAATAACGCTAAATAGAGTAAAAATGTGAATGATTTACATAAATAAGGTTAATTACTACCTGTTCAATGGAAATAAATTGAAAGTATAATTTGCAGCAAGAAACGAAATATTTAACGAGTTACTCGGAAATGATGAAATCAGACTAATACGGTTGAAATGGATGTTTTAAAAATCGATAATAGTTTACTGTAGTGTGGAAAAACGTTTGACGAAGGGTTTAACCCTGCAAATCGTGACTTCCCAGGAATTTAAAATATTCTTAGCATCGGCAATAGAAATGACATTTTTATCCTGTTTATCAGTTAAAGTAACAATAAACAGACTGCTCCAATGAGTTTTACTTTTTCGCATTTAACAATGTAACAACACAAGGTCTCCTACAGTATATTCAAGGGGGGGCACTTTCTCATCAAATCACTTTTTCGATGCCGTTTCTGACGCCTGCAACTCTTTTAGGACTTTGTTGTGAATAGTGGTTAGATTTTCAAAAAGTAAATACTGATAGGTGTCAAAATTATTAATTAACAGTCCTTTTTCGGCTGTGGTGATGTCTATGCCTAGGAGAGGCTCATGCCCGAAAAGAAGGCTCTGCGGACTCTTTTTGGTGGTCTTGTGTGAGGTGGCCCTGTAAGAGAATAACGTGAGATCTAAAAATTTAGGCCAGTCCTCGGTATTGTTGTAAGCTAGTTTGCATAAGCAATCAATTAACATGCAGTTAATATGCTCTACCATGCCCTTACACTGGGGGTGATAGGCCGTGGTTCGAATATTTCTTACTTTTAATAGCTCACACACCTCTCCCAAGAGTTTAGAGGTATGACCTGATCTGGAGTCACTCAGTAGTTGTTTTAGTGTCCTGTATCTACACACAACTAATCTTACAAAAAGTATCCACAATGCTGGTGGTGGAGGTGTCAGGGATAAGAGTGGCTTCGACATATTTTGTGAAGTAATCTTGAAAACGATTACGTAGGGCATTTTTTCGGAAATGTTGGAAATATTAAAGATGTCAGATGCAACAATATCAAAGGGGGCAACTGGTTGGACTGGGCATAGTAGCAGAGGTGGTTGGCAGTCTTTCATCATTTTTTCACAGATGTCACATGATTTAACCCAATTCTGAATGTCTTGTTCTATGCCTTGCCACCAGAAATGTTTTTTGACCAAAAGTGTAATTTTACTGATGCCTTGGTGGCCAAACAGATTAGACCTGTGAAAATGATGCAAGGCTATTTTTCGTAAAGTTTGAGGAAGAACGATTTGGTCTGGTTCACCTTTAGAACCTTCCCTGTGTAGGATATTATAAAGAGTGTAAAAACCTTTCACTTGATTTTCCACTTTCTGGCCGGTTTGATCAAGCATGGGGTCAACTTTCTGGGCATCTACAATTTGCTGCTGCATAAATGGCCATTCGTCTCGGTTTGGCTAGTTGGACGGGTCTACAATTTTCTCTTTGTCTGGCGTTTCGGGGACCTCCAAGTCATTTTGTGGCAGTAGGGCCAGTTTTTGCCTGGATTTGGCCCTTGTTTCGACAACATTAACTGTATCGGTAGTGTTGTTTTGGTTCAAAGTTGTTGGTTTGTTATTGTCTGTTTGATTGACTTTGTACTTTTGGCTAAGAAAATCTGCAAAAGGGGTTTCCTTTCCTGGGGCGTACCCTACAGAAAAATTAAAAGAGTTTACAAAGATTGACCATTTTTGGAGATGTAGATTTTTTCCGCTAGAGTGTTTTTGAACATGCCCATAAGGGGTTTATGGTGGGTTCTTATTATGACATTTGACCCAAAAAGGTAGTGACGATACATTTGGAAACTGTAGACTACTGCTAAACACTTGCGTTCAGTGGTGGAGTAGCGAGTTTCCGGTTTGAACAGTTTTCAGCTGGAGTATGCAATGGTCCATTTGTCATTTGGCGTTTAATGATACAGTATGGCTCCAATTGTGGTGCTACTTGCGTCCCTTTGAATAACAAATGTTGCTGAGCCATCGTATATTGGGTAGTGTAAGAATGGGGCTGATGTAAGTGCCGATTTGATAGCCTTAAAAGAGGAAATATGTTCTTCAGTGATTTCCCATTTTACGTCTTTTCTCAAAAGCTTATATAAGGGGTCTGCCATTTGGGCAAGACCTTTAATGAACCATTTACACCACTGGACCATGCCCTGGAGGGCCTTCTGGTCTCATAAAAAATCGAACTCAGTTACAGCTTTGATCTTTTTGGGATCCGGCATTATCCCATTGGTGCTGAGGATGTGCCCTAAAAAACTTACTTGTTATGGCAGGAAATCACACTTTTCCAGTTTGAGAGTCAAATTTGCTGCCTGTAAACAATCAAAAACAATTTGCAAATTTTCAAGATGTTGTTCAAAAGTTTCTGAAAAAACAAAAATGCCATCGATATAAACAAGACACGTAAGGCTGTAGCACCCTTTCCATGAGTTGTTGGAACTCTGCAGGGGCGTTTTTTAAACTGAAAGGCATAACGATGAATTGATATAAACGGTCTTGGGAGATGAAGGCGGTTTTCTCTTTGGAGTCTATTGTAATGGGTACTTGCCAGTATCCGCTTTTTAAATCAAGCATTGTGAAATATCTCACCCCTCCCAAGCTGTCTAAATAATCATCCATCCTTGGGAGAGGGTATCTATCATCTTTGGTAACTTCGTTTATACCTCAGAAATCTACCACAGGGCGCCAAGAGCCGTCTTTTTTGGATACCAAAAATAAAGGGGCTGCTCATGGGGACCAACTTGGTTCTATTACCTGCTTATCAAGCATATCCTGGATCACGGACTATGTGGCGCTGTTGAATTGGCTCATGATAATAATGTTTGGCCATGGGCTTGGCGTCTTCAGTGTCAATAGAATGCTGTACCAGATGTGTAACTGTGGGTGGGTCACCTGCTAGACTAAAAGCGGTGCAGTTCGCAAGTAAAAATTCATGCAACTTACCTTTTTGGGCAGCATTTAAGTTTGATTTTGCCACCATTTCTTTGACGTATGGTAAGAAAATTTGGTTGGTTTCGTCAGTAAGTTTAGCAGCAATATTAGGTGAGGTCATGACCTCGTGCATGAGCATAGCAATTTTACCTATAACTTCGTTTTTGCTTACTTTTATGACTTCTTTGGAATTGTTTATAATTACGACGGGGAACTATTCAATGAGTGGGTTAATAATGGCAGGTTCGACCGAAATTGTTGAAGATGCATCGTCCGATGACACAAGGCATGGCGATGGCATTTTTAATTTGTTGCGAGACCAGATTGCGCCCAATATGACATGGTCCATGTAAGGCTGAATAAGAACATTTTTTATGGATATCACGGGGTGCGCCAATGTAATTTCATTGATAAACGATGTTGACAGCATTGGAGAGGATATGGTCGTCGGGGCTGGCGGTGGCAGTAACATTAATGCTTGTAATGGCGACTCCGGGTGTCGGATATTAAAAGTTACCTGTTTATTGGCCATTGTTAATGTTCGGTTTCAGAAATGAAAGTCTGCTCCGATATCTTCATGGGCTAGAAGGTCTGTAGCCAAAAAATCTTTGGTTTGGAGTATATTAATACTGTGTAGTGGATACTATGGGTACCCAAGTCTTCTAATTTCATATAAAAATTTACAGGTCCCAAAGTGGGGATCCATTGGCCATTTGCATACCTGTAAGACCTCCAACCAGTTGGGGGGGTAAATCTGAAATTTTGGGGGGGGGGGGTGGGTAGAAAAAAAGTCGAAATTTTTCCCAAAAAGGCCAAAAAAATACACTTTTTTGCAAATTTTTTTAATTTTTTCCAAACTGGAGGGGGGCTTGGGGGGGGGGGGTAAATGATTTTGGGTACAGGGTTGACCAAGTTGGGGGGGAGTTCCTCCCCAACCCCCCCAAGTACAGGTATGGCCATTTGCCACCATTATGTACCCTGATGTGGGTAAGTTGCTGGGGTCCGTATGAGTTATGTGTTGGTACACGTCACATCCCATAATAGAAGTAGTAGTCCCAGTATCTAATAAGGCTAAGCCTCTAGAAATTACTTATTTTGGCTTCTATCTCTAAAGGGCGCATTTTGTAATACCTTTGAAAAAACATGTTTTCACTCCGCATCAACTGGTGTCATTTCCAAAAAACATGTTTTCACTAGGCATCAACTGGCGTCATTTCCTTTTGCGTCAGTTGGAAAACATCATTGCTGACGTCAATATCACGAGGATTTTAGGCTGACAAAGTATGGGGTGGATTTGATAACCCATAGCCCCCTTGCTCCACGGGCAATGGGCCCAGAGAGTGCGGGGAAGATGCTACACCGAAAAATTATCTGTTTCTAAATCCACAATTTTTTGCTGTTGCATGATGATTTGATCCTGCATCTGGCCTAGAATGACCATCGTTTTCTCCTTTTGGGCCGCCATAAGGTCCAATTTATCCTGAGCAGTAGGGGTGGGGACGAGCAGGGGCTGTGCCGTTTATTTGGCAGTGTCCAGTGGCAGAATTAACAATTTCGATGGTTGTTTTGAGATTGGTCTTAACCCAGCGAGAATTCGGTAATACTTGTCTTCAAAGCGACCACCCGTGAATCGCTTTTGTTCAATTTTGGGAGGAGAACGGAAGAGAAATATGCAAAAATACCAACAATATATACCGTACTACCCCAAATAAACGCACAGTGCATTTATTTTTTCAAACCGTCGCTGGAGGGTGCGTCTATTCAAGGGGTGCGTTAATTCGAGGGGGTGCGTTTATTCTTCCAAACCTCAATTTCAGGGGTGCGTTAATTCGAGGTAACGATGAACGCAACCATCATTTTCCAATTTTTATTCAAATTCATCGTTGAAGAAACAACAACAAGTGCGAAAAATTAAAAAAAGATGCACCCGGTGCGTTAAATCGAGGGGGTGCGTTTATTTTTTCAAATGCTCTCCAGAGGGTGCGTCTATTCGATGAGTGCGTTAATTCGAGGGGGTGCGTTTATTTGGGGTAGTACGGTATACACTAAACAGTAAACAAAATATGATACAGATCAATAAATATGATACAAATCAATACACAAAATAAATAGTGAATAAACAACTTACCTTGCTTACCTGTACCTCTCCTGATCCAAACTGGTAGGGTCACCAGTGAAAGATAAGTGAAAGATAAATGGGAGCTGCGGATGCGGGGGAGAGGAGACAGAGGGCCAGTTTAGACCTGGGTTGGGTATGGGGGTCGGTAAGCAGGGGCGACGGAGGCAGGAGGAGCAACAATCAATAACTAAAAACCAAAAGTAGCCGGGTGGCACACGTACTGCCTTATTTGGAGACACGTTTTGCTATATTTATTTTCTCACCAAGAACTAACAAACGTAATGAAAACAACTGCCTTTATGGCATGAAAATACTACGAAAGGTTATGCAAATATAAACAAATGAAGATTATATACACAAGAATATTTTATTACCAATGTGTTTTTATTGGTTTGTTTACTGTAAATAAAATTGAAAAATAATGATAGTCTCGGTTTAGCTCAGTGTGGTATACTACAATCTATTTGCGATTCATTTACTACCTAAAAATAATTCGTAGTTTTAGAAAGCTATTTCCATTTACTGCGGCAGCCCAATTATCAAATTTTTGAACAATACATATAAAAACATCAAAATGTCTAAAACAGCTAGCTGAATTTTATAACGATTTTCTATACAAATCCAAATAATCAATGAAAATCCACATTGTACTGTGGCATTCTGAGCATTAAAACAGTTTACTGTATTCTGTTTTTTCGAGTGCTATTTTTTGAATGAAAGTAGCAAGCAAGTACTTAACAATAGGCAACTGGCTAATGATTACTGCCCTAACACCAAGTGCAAAATTATATTTTCAGCCTTAAATGGTGCTGTAGGACCCATGTTGAGATGTTATTCCTTTGTTTACATAAAATTTTACATTGTTTTAAGGAGATTGGATTATTTATTTTGATGCTAGACTGATTTATTCATGTAAACACAGCTTTTTGATCACCACAGGTTGAACACAACTGCCTTTTGACAATTTTGCATTGAAAAGCGGGAAATCATACCATCAGCAAAGTGAAAAAAATAAACCATGAATTACAACGTTCATGTCAGTATTTCGTGTGGAGTTATGGAGCAACAGATGAAATATTTTTTCATAAATACATATTCGGATTTAGCTCCTTATGAATGTTATTTTTGAAGGAAATCATTTGATTGTTGAAAATCAAGAACATCTCAGGATTTAGACTTATGGCGGGCTATCAGAAGTGAAGTTCTGAAGAAGCTACTGAAAATTTTTAAATCCACAGCAGGTAGCCTGAAATTCAATTGGCGACATGTATTTACCTCTTATCTAGTGCTAGAACATTTTCTGATTAACTTCTTGCAAAAGCTAAAAAAGATGAAGTATAAATTTAAAGTTTGTCATTTAAATTCTGTTTTATTTTTTTTAGTATACAACAGCAACATAATGGCTTTTGATGAGAGACTTGAGCTGTATTCAGTACAATCACAAATGGTATATCCTCGCCTCATGTGTTGCTATAAATAGAATGAAAATCATAGTGATTTTGTCTTTCATTCGATTTTGTTAACTCTAAAAATGAACAGAATAAACTTATTTACTTGGAGTTTCACGAATTGAAATTTTCCTTGAAGCATGGCTTAAAAATTGAGGAAAATATGAATGCCATGCTCTGAAAAAATTACCTCCCTACGGTAATTCACGACATTGCAGTTCATGTGGTGTTTGCTTTTAACTTTTTCCTAAAAAATGGCAGTCGAAAAAACCGACTATAAAAGAAAAACATATGTTTAGACTGACAAATAGACTGACAAATAGACTGACAAATATGGCAAAGTTGGCTGAAATTAGAGAAAACCAAAGAATTTACATGCCATTAATACTTCCAAATTTAAATTGACTGATTCTGCATGAAATCTGTGCAAAACTTTTATGTGATCATTATCAAATTCTGTAAATAACACGATTAAACATGTACAGATATGACTCATAAAAGAGTATAGAAATCTCACCACTTAAACATTGACTTGAGTCTTCATTTAGAGTCATCATATTTAGCAGCTGAAATGCTGAAATAACCTCATCATCATTCCAAAGACGATTTTTGATATTCTTGGCCATTGACTAGGCTAAATCTTGGAGGGAAAGCGTAAAGAGTTAGTAATGAAATTGTAAAAAAATTATTTAAAAAAATTCGAAATTGTAAAAAAAGGTATTACTTTATGTCTTCTTCTCACAAGACAATTTTATACTAGCTGTCGATGAATCTTTAAAATTGATTGATTAAATTACCGTGTTTTTCAAATGACTGATCACATAGTACACTTTTAGCAGTTAAAAACTGATCTTTGAATAGCTGGATCATATTACAGGCAAGTTTCTAAAAGCAAAATGTTCGAAATTTTGTAGCTGCAACATGAGGTGCACAAATTGGTTCAAAAAGTTGTGTAGAAAATATAAAATTGTCATCTAACTATATGAATACATTAAGCAATAATGCTGGGTGAACATAAATTGGAACAAAAATATGTGAGCATGTTCCAAACAACTCCAAAAAATTTCTTTTCTGAAATTCGATTTAATTTAAAAAGGTAAAAACCCAAAAAAGCTTTAAACTTTTATACATAAAAGTTTTTGTAAAGTTTTATTTGTAAAACTTTCGAAATTTCACTTGTATAAATTTTTGGACAACAAAACTAGTGTCCCAAACAGATCAAATGGTGTCTCAAGGAAATAGTCTCCTGAGACAATAAAAATTGTGTCCCAAAACAATGCCCAGGCACAGGAAATCAACAAAATTTGTGTCGTAAAACAAATAAAATTATGGAAAATTTTACACAAATTTTAAATCAAAATTATTTGGGACAATTAGAACTGTGTCCTGAAAACAAAGCATAAGCACAATACTACTTTCTTTTGCCCTGAAAACAAAGCTTAAGCACAAATACTACTTTAAAAAACTATAAAAGTGATCAAGTTTTCTGGTATACCCTTACTAGACTAGGATGAATAGCTTACGATGAAAAATTGAAAAAGTACTAATACAGATGAATACCATAGATGTTATATACTGTGCATAATAACCTAGTGTGAAATTAAAAGGTTTGAAATTAGACATCTAATATAATATTACAAGCTCATTAACCACTAGAAATTTTTTTAGTACAAAAAAATTTTCTCTTCCATAACAAAGAGACCTTTCAAAAATTTTCCCCTCTCAACTGAGTGCAATGAAAGGAAGGGGGCAAAACCTTCCCACATTCTCTTTTCTTACATGCATATGTACAAGATCCATCAAAACTGATCAGTTATGGTCAAATATTGTGTGACTTGAACATAAAAAATAGAAGTCTGCAGAATATCAAATATCATTCTAACAGGTTCGTACAGTAGTAGTGTGACTACTGCATTCTACATCATGCAATTGACCAGAGTGACTACTATGCTGTTAATGTTTGTTCAAGGCTTTTTATATAAAGGCATTTAGAATGTAAAAAATATAAAAACTACAGCTATCAAATTTTAGCTTAGAGCTAGTACTAGTTTGAAACTATGGAAGTATGTTAATGATGTGTTTGCATGTGTACATCATGCTGGTGCATGTGCATATAATTTTTGGGCATCCAAATTATGCCCATGCAGGCTATGTAAATTCATACGTGTGTTGTTTTCTATGTATAAATAGTTGGGCCTTTTGCCAACAGTTCATTCATCTTTTATCACATTCTTTTCATCTTTGTTTACGGTCCTTGTTTATATGCGAATAAATTATGCAAATCGGCCAGTGTAATGAATACCCCCACTACATTGTATGTGTGGGTCGCCAGCAGAGGATGAACCTACTGACCCCCACAACAGTTAATGTGAAATATTAAATCAGAAGATTTGAAAACAGAAACCAGTAGTTTGTTATATTTTTGTGTGCTAGGCTTGCAGTGAAACAAATGAAAATTGAAAAAAATTGCTAGTGGAAATTTCATAAGAGTACAATAACAAATCCAGGGGGCTGGTATTACTATGATGCTGGAGCTTGAGTCTGAGCTGGAGCTTAAAATTGTCTTGGTTAAGCTGGAGCTTAAGTCTGTATTACTAAAAGTTAATCTGGTGCTGAGCAAGACAGATGAGTTAAGCTGCAACATAATCACATTTTTATATCCTTTGTGTGTAAACTTAAGATGGAACTTGGTTAAGCTACAGTTTAAGTTGGTATCACTAAGAAGTTCAGCTGCAGCTTAGCAAAGCTGTTGCTGAACACCAGCTTAAGTTTCAGCTCAACTTTTTCATGTGTTTTGGATTGGAAGTTAAGTTGTAGCTTAACTTTTTGCATCAACATTTTTTGGGCCTCTACAATGTTCATTAGTTTATTGTGTCTCTATGATGTTCATTTTATTCTTAGTGCATAATTGGACAGCATTTGCATTGAACATATTGAAAAATACTAACATGGATAGTATATATATATAAACAAAGCGATTAGTCATAATCAATTTGCTAGGAAAAGATTTGCAATTTTTGTCCTCATCTTTTTCATTGTCACTCTTTTGTCCTTGCTTTTTGTGGTCATTTTTGTGATCAAAATTTCGTTAATTTATTCATTCATCGATTCTCTTACTGGTCTTCTTAAGTTAAACGAAAAATGAAAAAGTAATTCATGGAAAACGTGATTTCTTGACATGCTCTTTCATCAAGCAATATGACAAAACGATCAGTCATTATTGTATAACAACATAAAATACGAACTTAAGACAGCTACCCCCCCAGCCTTAACTTTTTCACATTAAGCATCAGCTTAAGCTCTAGCTTAAGCTCTAGCTCGACTTTTGTGACACTGGTCAGACTTAAGCTCCAGCTTAACGTTCGAATGGGCTTAAGTCCAAGATTTAAGTTTGAATCTTAAGTTTCTTGTGCAGCTGCAGCTTCACAATTTTTAAAGTTATACTGGCCAAACTGGTGCTCAGCTGGAACTTGACTTTTTTATATGTTATAACATTGAAGAGACTTAAGTTGCTCCAGCTTAAGTGGCAATAGTAATACTGGTTGTAGGGTTTTATGTAATTTGTAATACTAGAAACGGCTTGAAGTAAAAACTTTGCTCATCTGCATCAAAAATTTCAGGGAAAGAATGACAGTGGTCTTTATCAATTTTTATATATTTTGTAAACAACTGCATTAATGTTATAATTTAGATGTATTTAAATGTTCTCTATTTTAATTCCATTATAGCAAACGCTATGACTTTCATTTATTATGCAAATTTAGCCTCCATTTTGTTGCAACCAACAATGTCCTGTTTTAAACAGGGTATAAAGGAATGTAAAGGACTTGTATATCAATATAATTTGCATCCATTTATGTTTTTTATAATATGCTTTCACTGTCTGATGGATCACATAGCTGTTTGTGACTTACAGTTGGGGAGTAACATGTAGATGATCGCGTTGATAACAACTGAAGCCACATGGGCATTGTTTATTGATCTGCAGTACACATAGCCGAGCATGTATGTTTTGTGTTATCATCTGCTTAATGAGGTCAAAAATATAACAAAACGTTTCCGTTTTATTTTTTAGCAATTTGGAGTGAGAATGGCATGTGAATTTTAATATTTTATCTGTAAATATCACAGGTTTCTACTAACAAGATTGTAAAAGCACCTATTGACATTTTTTTGTTGTCTTCCTTGCACAATGATGATTCTCAATAAGGATGCTAATGTATCACCAAAAATTTATTCTCAACATTACTATTTTATAAATAACCTGTGTTCAAACTTTGATTCATTATAGATAGTTGACTGCTGTAGGTTTTGCATAGTGCTCACTTATGATATTGTAACCTCCTTGAGCATTGGTGGCAGCATCCTTGTAAAAAATTTGAGAATCTTGAAATCCCATGTTTACCAACATTCTAAATAAAGTGTTGTATTTGAAAATATGGTCAAGGCTTTGGATGAAGGCAGGCAGGAGTTGGGTAATGCACGTGTTTCATACACCCACACTTACCAGATAAACCAACTTCTTAAAGTACTTAAACCCCACAGTAAAATAATCCAAATTAGAAAACCTTCAGTTTCCTAATTTGAATTCAGAATGAGCTAAATCCAAAAGAGGAGACTTTCCTCCTGATTATTTCACCTACGAAAAACAGCACACTTATGTAAACAAACAATGCATGGTGGGAATATAATGAAAGGGTCCAATGTGCTGGGAAATATGATGAGACGCACAGGAAAATGAAACTAGTAGACAAAAATATATCAATAATACAGCACACGAGAGCTCACCACAGTAAGACCCTCTTCGATGGTCCACGTGGCTCACTCCAATTTGAACCTGTGTGCGTCTTTGAACAATCGACAAACTTATTACGAAAATCCCAAACACACTACAACACCCCTCCCCCTTGCGGTAGATCACCCTAAGCAATTGTCACGACACAAACGAGACTGGCAAGGGGAAGGGACTCCACCATTACAGGCCATCACCAGGGTGGCCGAAGTGACCTTTGGCAGCACACAGTGGGGTCGATGGAGTCGTTGTAGTGTGATGCGCAGGGTGAGACATCCTGACTCTGTCCCCAATTAGCGAGGCTGAAGTCCATCAGCAACACTGTGGCCCAAATCGTCACTCCGTCCGCATCAATATACTGGAGCGCATCAGCATACGAGTCCATGCGGATGGGAAGGTGAGGCCAGCCATTAAGGTCGGGGGGCTCCCGGAGCAAAAAAACAAGACATGATGATGGGGTGGTGGTGATAGGACAATTTGACACGGGTGATGGCATTTGGCAGTAGAACATTCTGTAGCATCTTACTGTAATGGATGGGCAATGGCTGCATGGCGGTGAGAAAAACTAGTACAAACAATAAAGCATGTGAAAATAAGATTAGCAAAAAACAACCGGAGAAAAAATAGAAGGTGAGAAAAACAAAGAAAACAAAACGAAATTACTGTACAAAAAACAGCGACAAATTAATAGCAATGGTGGTGCTGGTTGTCCAAGGCCAAATGCCAGTGGCTTTGATAATCATTGCAGTCATCATAACTGTGATCGAGGTAAAGGTCATGACAGCTGGTAGGATTGAGGTGAGAATCGTATCAGTCATTGTAACGATTGGATCGCGAATGATATTGGGTGTGGCCATGATGGTCAGCATCCGCCCTGCGGTGAGATGATGAGGTGTACGTTTGTGTAGGATTTGGCGGTAGCAGATTGGTTTGGAGCCATGAAGTCTGCAGTGGAGCCATAGTCGGGTGATCAGAAGGCAGTCCCATAGATGGCAGAGGTTGCCATAGGAGGACGTTCCATCATGCTGAGAAATTGTGATGTCATAACATTGGAACTGGGGGATCCATTTCACTGTCATATTGCAAAAATATATGGTAGATATCAGCAGATTCAGGAGGCGGCGGTTCACATTGTTCCTCTAGGCAGCCTATTGCAGGTACACCATCCAAGAATCAATTAGCCCGATGGCAGTATTCTAGGCCTGGGCTAAGCAAGATGGATTATCCAGACCTTGGGCTGCCTAGAGGAACAATGTGAAATGGGTGGTTTGGACAGCATCAATGCAACGGAGTTCTTCAGCCCAAATGCCCACAATCCATCGCAAAATGAGAGTAGTGACATCGGGAGAGATGGGCGGACGAGTCTCGAGGTAGCTTGGGTGGAAATGATCTCTGAAATACTGGTAGATAGCTAGTGAGGCATTGGTGGCACGAACATGGATGGCGATTGTAAGGCATATTCCCAATCAACCGAAAAAATTGATCAGCACCATCTCCTGCATGGTGCATGGGGAAAAGAACTCAATGGCCAGGTCGATGCCAGGAGGGTAACACAGCATTGCCAGCAGGGTTGAGTGTGGCTGGTCAGTGGTATCAAAAAACGAACATAATTGGGTAGCGTAACTGCCTGGCATGGCAGTTGGGATTTGGTGATGAGAGCCATACTGGCCGGTGGAGCAGCTCCTAGTATGGGCCAAGTGGTGATAACCATATTCGGCTGCGAAGTTATGGTGCTCATGGTTGCGGCTACTGGGGTACTTGTAGCTGGTGTAAGCATGATCGTTGTAGAAGGTACCCATCTGGAGGCCATGGTCAGCAACGATGCCATAGTCATGGTAGCAGTCTCTGCTTTCATAGTGGTAGGTGTCTCGACATCCATGGGTGGAGCCAGGGGCAACAGAGCCTTGAACTCTGGCTGAGGTGGCGGATTTTTCAATACTTCAAGGCGGCATTGGATTTCAGCATTGCGGTGCAATGAGCTAATATAATCGTCCAACTTGGGCAGCAAATGGCGAGAAATGCTTTGATAATTTGTCTGGTAGAAGCCGGTGGAGTGAACTTGGCGTGTTTGTTCACTCTGTGTTTGGTAATGGGTGCTGGTCCCACTGCAATCTTGATCATGGCTGTCTCGAGTATCACTGTACTGGTGGCGAGAATGGTCTCTTTCGTGGGGGTGATGGTCATCATGATGATGTGAGTCATGGGGGGAACGATGGGTATTCCAACGTTGTGCTGGCAGCATTTTCTGCCGTGGCACTGATGATTCAATGGTCTTGGTTTGAGTACCAGAACTTTTAGTTGGGGTGACTTTTTGCTGCGCAGTTGCACCAGTGGTTGAGCTGGTTTGACTGGCTGTTTGTTGTTCTTTCTGCTTGGCCCATTGCTCTCGGCTTCTTGTTGTATGCTCGCTGGGTGTCTTGTCACATTCAGTATGGGACATGGTGGGTGGCGAGGTATGTCAAGCGTGCAGTTTCATCCATCATGCGGGCTTTTTGGGCTTTGGGGGATTCGACCTCTTCTTGTCGTGTTTTTCATTTGATCAAATACTCATACCGAGCAGACTTTGGAATGGGTTGACTGTGTTTGCCTAGTTGAGCAGTGGAGGTGCTGGGTTGTTGTGGCTGCTGTATGTCCATGGGTACCATTGGCGGCGGTTGCATTGTTCCAGGAACACCATGCCAGGCAGCAGTGGTGGAAAATTGTACGCTTTGAGGGTGGCCGCCAGGGCGTTCCATTGAGTATCTGAAATGATCTGTTGGGAAAATCAAACAGGGGGAATATACCTGGCTGTGATAACAGTAGTGATCATTGGGGACTGGGCAAGGCCACAGGCGTAGCCAAATAGATTGAAGGATCAATGGCAGGTGCAGGTGGAACTACGTCCATAGCCGTTATGTTGTCAGTGGTGGTCTCTGTCGGGATGTCAGTCAAAGTATGATCAGAGATGGTGGTCACCTTGGCTCCAGTGTCTATTTCAATTTGCTGGACTGGCATTGTTTCTTCTGCCAGAACTGGAGCCAATGACCAAATGTCAACAAGTGTGAGCTTAAGAAAATCCTTGATAGATGTCACCAAAACTGTGAGGTCAGCTGCAGCTGTCCGGCCAGTTGGTGACAACATAGTGACCGTGGCAGACAATTTGGCAATATTTAGGTCAAAAATCGGCATTTCGAGTAGGTCGTCATCTGATGGCTTGGGTGCAGTGGGCAACATTGGGCGATCCAGCAATTCTTTGGTGGTCAATGCATGCGCCGAGGCTGTAGTCAGCAACAGGTATGCTCACATGGGTCCCAGGAAAGAAAATCGGTTTTGAAAGTTGATGTGGCCGAGCAAGTGGGATTAGAAGTGGAACCAGCTGTGCAGATTCAAGGTGTAGTTGGTCTTGTCGATCTCAATTTCTCCCACTTTGCTTTCCATGTGGAAATCTTCGTCAAAAATGACCGGAGATAGAGCATATCAATTGTATACATACATGCCAGGGTCCTGGTCAAAAGCCGGTTCGCATTTGGGAATGTGATTCGTCCAATCAGTAAGCTGGGTAGGAGGGTTGCCATCAGCAGGGAACCACATACATTTGTAGAAAGCTGTGCGGGTTATATCCTGGAGTGTATGGGCATGTTTTGCCAGAAGATCATTTACATAGGTGAATTCGGCGGCAGAATGGGGTGAAGTTAAAACCGCGATGAAAGGCATAGTGGTCGTTAGCTGTTGGAGCTAGCATTCATCAACCTGCAAAACACTAACAATGGCATTAGGGAGATAACGATAATGGGTACAGTGGTAAGTGTGATCACAAATATTTTGGTCCAGTGCCGCATGCTCAATCCAAACATCATCAACATGGGTGGGGAGCAGTGGGTTGTTGACAGGGTCAATATGGTCAAGGACTTTGAGCTTATAGATTGGTGACATGGGGAAACCGAGTAGGTCGTTTTGGCAGTGCATTGGCTGAGGTTACGGCTGCTTGATAGCATTGTGGATTATTGTAAACTTTCCTAGGCTCGAGCTCTGGATCTTTGCCATCAGAGACTTCTGGCGATTTGTTCCATTCATCTTTTTGCTTCTTCTTCTTCTTTTTCGGCACCTTCAGGGCTGTCAATAGTTTCGGATGGGTTATTTGGGTTGACGTCTTGACGTCTGGGAAACTGTTGAATTGGGTGTCTAGACAAAAAGATCGACCGTGGTCCAATGATGTGAAGTCATACATAAAGAATTGATATGCAGAAAGAACCTCATCCTGCATGATCACTGGTAAAGGGGAGCATTGGACACACTTTAGCGGTCAAATCAGCAGGCACAACTGTGGTTAATGGAACATTGTGGAGAGTGGCGATCGACATTTTGGCCAGTTGGTCAATTTTGGCGGCTTCCAACAACTTGTGTGGATGCAAGGATGGAGTGTTATAGATTTCGTGGATAAATCTGTAGCAACCGAAGGCAAGAAATAGCAAGATCGGGTAAAATGCATCGAGGGGTGCATAAGCCAAGACATCCAGCTGCAAAGACGATTTTCGAAGATCATTGAAAAAGTGAAGCATGGCAGGAAACTTCAATGTAAGCCCCAACACATTGAGGGCCCACATGGCCGAAATGGTGGCTTTGAGTGTGCATTTTTCGGGGATGAAACCTATACTCTGAGCCAGCTTGTAGAGTGGCGAGGAGACAGCGATGTTGTGTATTACTTGATAGGCATGAAAATGGATAGCCTTCACCCACGGATCTTTATTTTTCTTTTGGCAGTCAGTGCCAAACTTAGTACCAAGGAGCACCTAGATTCCTGCCCAGTCATCAGCTCCATCAAAAGAGATTACGATGGTGTGTTCGCCCTCGACTAAAGAGAATAGTGCGGTCCAATCCTTGGGCGTTGCTGTGAAAGTCTCAAAGACAAACATATTTCCATTTGGAAATGCGAGTTGAACGTAGCCTGGGTAACTGGATGCCGTAGAGTGGGTTGGCATAGGAATGGGGAATGTGGAATTCTTCATGTCTCAGGCCATAATGAATTTTGTGTCAAAGCCAACTAAGGTGTATCCCCTGAAATTTGGCGTGGGCTGGGTGGCAAGTGCACCCCCAAACATCCAGGCGCTAGGAAAATTGGTGGTGGCAGCACATTAGGTGGCCGGGTGAGCAAAGAGATGAACCAACATTCCAGGTCCGTGGCATAGATCAAGCATTTGACATTATTTTCTAAACAAGAGCAGGCGCATTACTTGACAGAGGACAAAAGTGGGTAGTGGGCGATGGTGATGGTTGTGCCAGTCCAAAGGTTGACCTTAAATTTTGACCAAGAAGAATGTGTTGTTTTGCACAAAAAGAGAAACGATACAGTCCCCCGGACTGCTGCAACTTGGGCAGGGATGTCACTGAGACATGTGGGTCTTTGACAATTTCAATCAGATCACTTGAGTGAGGCAAAGAAAATCGTAGTACAGGCCAGTCAAAGCAGCAGCCAGCTATGGAGACAAATTGAACCATAGCCTGACAATTATGAGATCATGGTGGCTGACCATGGGTATGTTGATTATGCCGCAAAGGCGAAGTATCCCATAGGGTCCCAAGTACAGGTCAGAGGGCATAGGGCATGCACAGAAATAACAGCTAAAAGGAATGAGTGCAAAGATAAGAAAATACTGTCACAGCAGAAACTCATGTCCTTTAGATGCAGTCGGCAGTGGAGGATGTAGATGGGGTGGTCATGGTTGCAAAAGAAATTTACAGAGCGGCAGTGAGATTCAACTATTCGAGGCGAAAGGAGGAATGAGAAAGGAATAAAAGTAAAATAAAGATGCTGAAAGGTGAGAAGAGTGTAAAATTGGCAAAGTGAAAAACTAATGTTCAGACAAAGCACTACAAACAACACTAAGTTATGGGGAACTAAAATCAACCTTTCCCAGTTAGTTTATGAGAGTGAATATGGCCAGGGTTGGGTGGAAGTAAACAGAATGACCAAACACCAAGCAGAACCCAGATTTATAGAAGAGCCCCCTCCTAAATGGGGTAGTGGGTCACAAGAGAAATGTAGTCAGCCATGTTGTAAAGTAAGCATAGTTCTGCATCAGGTGGAAAAACAAATGAAGTGATTGCAATGGGTCAAGTTTACACCTAGGTTACACTTCATGTGAGCAGTCATAGCTGGCCCCATGATCTAAAGTAAACAAAAGGGGCGAAAATTATGTACAAGCTCCGGGTAATGAGTGCCTATCACGGAAGATTTTGAATCAAACTTATTGTTGGGGTGAACTGTGAGTCGGCAGATGGGGTCCAGCGGCTTTGGAAGTGAAAGCATCTTTGGCCGGGCAAGGAATGAATGGTTTCAATTGCAGCATAGAAACGGTTTGAGGTCGATCGGGGGCATCAAGGGCGTCCATTGTAAAGACCTTCCCGTCGAGATGGGCAGTGTCCATAAAAGATAGGCAATGTCCGTACAAGGGCCAATGAAGTCAGGTTGAATTTTATTGGCCTTTCACGTCTTGGTCAACAGGACGAGGTCATTGATGTTGATTTTGAATTTGTGGGCCTTTTGATCGAAATACTTCTTACTAGCATCAGCAGCTTTGTTCAGATTAGTCTTGATTGATTCGTACATCTTTAGTTGTGCTAGCGTTAGGATATGTTGATAGGCATCATAATTTAGCGGCAGTGTGAGATGGCACACCCAATCATAATTGAAAGTGATGCAGGGTTCGTAGCCCTGGAGTAGGCTAAATGGCGAATGGTGGGTGGTGGTGTGCCGTGTTGCATTGTAGGCAAAAAAGGCGTAGGGAAAAAAGCATTCCCAATTGTCTGGATCATTGGTGGTATATTTCTTTAGTTGTGGGATGAGTGTTTGATTGAAATGCTCAACCATTTTGTTGCATTGCAGGTGGTAAGCTGTGGTTTTGACCTTGGGGATCTTGAGTATCTCGCATAGTTCTTGCATTAATTATGATGTAAAACATACACCTTGATCAGATAGGAGGACAAGCGGGCTACCATGAGCGAGGACAATGTTGTTGATGAAAGATTAGACAATTGTTGCAGCTTTTGATCCGGGATAAGGTGTGCGTAAACACATTTTGTGAAGTAGTCCTGAAAAACAATAACATAGGGGCGTTTCTCACCTACTGGAGAAGTATTGACAATGTCCATAGTGACAATTTTAAAGGGGTGGGTTGGCTGAATTGGCAATAAAGGTGGTGGCAGCATCGCGCGCAGTGAAGTCAATTGACAAATTTTGCATGATTTGATCCACTACCCGATGGCCTCTTCCATACGGGGCCATCAAAAATGAGTTTTGATGGCTGCTAACATGCAGTTTGATCCTTGATGATTCAATATCTTTGCACCATTGAATTGGTGAAGCGTTTGATCAACCATTCAGGCAGGGATTACTAGTTGGCGTTGGTCTTTGAATTGGGGGTACAAAATGTCATCTTCGGTAAAGAAAACAAAGAGATATTTTGCCGCATTAGTGTTTTGAAGTGTTTCAATGATTTTGGTCACAGCGGGGTCGATGGCCTGCACAAACTTGATTTCTTCCTGTGTGGCAATGGCGATGGTTTCAACTGTTGGTGGTGCGTATTCAAGTACTGACAACAAGGGTCCAGAGAGTGTGGGTTGATTGCTGTGTTGTTTTGTCATTGCATGTTGATGTCCATGTCAGTTTTAGTGGGCAGCGAGATTCCAACTGACACAATATCAGTTGAACTGAGGTCTGTGTCCAATACCCCACCAGAGGAGCAAAATGTAGGGCGAAAAATCTCAGCAGCTAAGTCCTCTGTGCTCAGAATTTGTCGGTTTCTCACAATCATCTTTCCTAGATAAGAAGTCAGCACATGCATTATCTTTACTTTTGACATATTCAACTTTGTAATCGTAGACCTGAAGATTGATGGGGAATCATTGGAGATGGGAGTTTTGGTGTTTCTCATCCTTGAGCCATTCGAGCGGCTTGTAATTGGTACAAATGATTACTTTCTGGCTGTAAATGTAGTGGCAGTACATGCCCAATCCATAAACAAAGGCGAGACATTTGAGTTCCGTTGTGCTATATTGGGTTTCGGCGTCAGTAAGTACACACCTGTTATAGGCGATGACCCATTTGTCATCTCCACTTTCTTGGTAAAGGATTCCACCAATGGCTGTAATGTTTGCATCAGTTTGAATGATAAACTAGGCTTTGTTGTCATAAACAGGGAATCATAGAAAAGATGACGATGTTAGGGCTCATTTGATGCCATCAAAAGCTTTTTTATGATATTCCGTAAATTTGTAATTGGAATTGTTGCAGAGTGGCACATAAATTGGGCTTGACAATGTTGCCCATTGTGGGATGAAATGTTTGCACCATTGCACTAGACCTAAAAAACTCTGCATACCTTTCTTGGATTGGGGAAATTTGTACTCTGCAATTGCTTTGACTTTCTCGGGATCAGCAGTGATTCCTTCCCCATTGAGGAGGTGTCCTAAAAACTTGAGCTCCAGTGGTAAGAATTCACACTTGTCGGGCCGAAGCTTTAGATTTGCACCACAAGTAATTTGTAAATGTTCCTAATGTTCTTCAAACAAATTCGAGAAAATGATAATATTGTGGATATAAACGAGGCAAATTTTCCAAATATACGGGCCGAGAATTCTTTCCATTAGGCATTGAAATTCGGTGGGCCCCTTCTTCAAGCGGAATGGGAGAACTTTGAAACGAAAGAAACCTTCTTGTCAGACATAGGTTGTTTTATCGCAGAAATTGTTTCCAAGGGGTACCTGTCAATACCCAGCTTTCAAATCGAAAGTGGTAAAAAATTTTGCTTGTCCCATGATGTCCAAATAGTCGTCGATGCGCCAAATTGGAAATTTGTCTCTAGGCGTGACTTCATTGATACCCCGGTAATGTATGACAGGGCACAACAAACCATCTTTTTTCTGTATGAGGAATAGTGGTTGGGCGCAGGGCGTGCGAGATGGCTCAATGAAATCATTGTCGAGCATTTCTTGGATATGACAGCGAACAATCAGTCTTTGTTCCATTGGGGCACAGTAATAGTGGCGGGAAACTGGTTTGGCTGTGCCAGTGTGGATGCTGATGGTCAATTCGTTTTTAAACGTTGGTTTATCACTGGGAAGGCTGACAACATCTCGGTTTTGATGGAGCATACTGAGGACCTTTTCCTTTTGGGTGGCAGTTACACGCATGTTTTGAGTCATTTTATTTAGAGCAAAATCCAGCTTTTACTTGTCTGTATGGCACGGTAATGATTTATCAAGTGCAGGGGGTTCGTGGTCAGTCAAAGCACAATGGGGAGCGGTGGCGGCGATGTGCAAGTTGTTGTGGGTGCATATGGTTTCCAATGTATGAAGCTTGATGCTGTTAGGTGTGTTGTTAACAACCAATAAGGGGCACGTAACATTGGTGACATTGACAATAGCAGTTTCGATTGGGAATTCCATGGTAACTTGGTTGTTGGATAAGGATTGAACAATCAAATCAGGAATTGAGGGTGAAGTCGATGGGAAAATGGTACCTGTTACCCATTGTTAGCAATTCGGGGAAATGGAAACTGAGGCCTGAGCGATGAGGAAAATTGGTTCAGCTAAATCTATTACCTCCTTCCGTTGTTGTTGTTGACTAGGCTGGGGATGCCTGATGGATTGTTCAGCTTCGATTTCTTCGATGTGGCTGATGAAAGTATCAGATTTGTCATCAAGAAAACATACTCTTTCATCTTCGGGAATTTCTTCCAATACTTTGTCACAGGTGGTGCTAAGAAACGATTTGGTTAAGGGCTGAACTGCGGTGATAACTTTGAGCAGCAATTTCATATCTTGAATTTCGACAATTTTCTTTGAAATTGAGGATGGGTGAATATCAGGGTGTGCCAGGAAATCAGTTCCAATGATACATTGATCATTGTTGTCATCATCAAGGATAATGCACTTGATCATATGCTCTCCGAATCCAGACTCGATAGTAATAAGGAACCGACTGTGGGTGGTGACAACTGCTCCATCAGCGGCTTTAATTTTTCCACAAATAGGAAGTTGAAGTGAGCGCTTGTCAAAAGCGCATTTGGCAAGGCCCAAAGATAGGACTGAGCATTGTGCACCAGTATCAATAAGAGCATTGGTTGATGCATCCGATCTTTACTGGAATTTGGAAAGCACAAGTGGAGGGGTACTTTCTAATGAACATTTCCATAGACGGAGTTAAGTTGTCAATTTGGCAGACGCATGATTGAATGTGGCAGGGGTCATCCGCAGCTTGAGTCGTTATGAGCCACTGGACGATTCCAGGGATAAAGATAGATGCAGTGAAAAATATTTCTTTAGAAGGCGTGACCATATTGGCAGTAGAGGTCGATTGGGTGTTCACGTGCGTATCCAATGTACTAGCTGTAGCCGCTGCAGAAATTTAAGGCAAAGCCAGTAAGGCCAATGGAACCTCGTATGACTGTGAGCTGGTGTGGCAAGAATCCATAGGCCTTGTGACATAAGGGGCAGGTACTGCATTATAATGAATGTGTTGCTCCCAGAGTGCAGTGTATTCATAGTTAAGGTAAATGGCATAGGTGTTCTGAATGAAATCATTAGGATGTGAAAAACAATTACCTTGATTATAATATCTGCAGGAACTAGGCAAATAATTGTTGCCTGTTTGAGAAACTGCTCCGTGTCGAGGTTTCCAGTCACGTTGTCCGCAAACGTCATTTAAATTTGTACGGTAGTCGAGCACGGGTTGTTGTGTGTTGTAAGGCAGTCAGCCTCGGTCAGATCTTTGATTTCTCTGGGCGTTTTGTCACTTTAGCCAAATGCAATCTTCAGTGTTGTGCATGCGGGATTTATGGGCCTCACACCACAAACCTGTAGATTGATTTTGAGCAGGGTGTGAGCAGTCTTGGCCTGCAGGGCAGTCAAAATGGTCACTATAAGCATGGCCGGGTTATGAATTTTCTCATCGGAGTGGTTCATGATATTCATCTGGGCAGCAGCAGGATTTACATTCTTCGCATTGGCAGTCCCAGTGTTCAATTAGTTGTTTTAACAGAAGTTCCATTCGTGGCTGTTGTGGTTGGAAAAACACATTTTTGGACAAGGGGGATGGCGGATCTTGAACACAGCATTCAGCAGAGGGCTCGCGGTTGAGGTAACAATCTTGTAAATGATCCATACTGTGGCAGCCATCAGATTGGCGAGGAGGCTGTAGCGATCGTGGTAGGACAGCGTCTAGAGTGGCTTGGTTCACAAGGATAGGTCATTCAGCAGTGCTGATTTCTGCTTTCATGACATTGAGAAGGCTGTGGGCTTTGGCAATGGCATTTGCCAATTGTTGTATATTTGTGAAATTTTTGGCTTGCTCACAATAGTCCGTTGGTAGAAAACAGGCATTTTACTTAGAAAGGTTTCCATAACTTGTTTGTACTGGAAAGTTTGGTCTTCCTCTAAGGTGGCGGGCTCTTCTCTGGCTTGGGGAGCAATTGTGGCTAGTTCGAGTTTGAGGATCAACTGGTTGTAATCAGGCGCCAATTGGAACATCAGGAAATTCTTTGCATCCTCATATCACATCATATCTTGGATCATATGGCTCCCTGTGTTGTGGGTGAGATGGCGAAGTGCACTCATTTTCACTTGGTTGGATGCGTCATAACCAAACTCATTTTTAAGGCGTATAAAGAAGCATAGGAGCCGTTTATTGGTTGCATTGCTGTCAATTACAAGTGGATGCATATTATCAACAATCGTTTTGATTTGGCTATCTTCTTCTCAGTGAGACAGGCATGGGGAGTCAAATCGAGGTTGGGGATGGTCATAAAAATCGTTGGGAGGGTAATCCGAGAAGCAAAATAGGTGAGCCGAGGGCAGCAGGAGTCTAATCGGTGCAGCGTGGAAAAAATCATCATCGCCGGGGATGGTTGGCGAGAATTTGTTATTGTAAAGGGTTTCCGTGGAAGGCACTTTCAGTTTGACTCTCAGCCGAGTGTGGGCATAATCCAAAGCCAGCTCAGTTTGTCTGAAGGTGGCATTGGTGATATAGACATCACATGGCTCCTTGCAGTGAAGCCATGAGTTTGCCAGCCATGGCCTAGACATTGGCAGGTTGTTGTGTGCTGCAGTGGTAGCAGTTGTAGTCAAGATTAGCTGTAGTATTTGTTCAGCAAGGGTGGCGAATCACCCATTTGTTACTTGAGCTTGTTCCTGGATTTCGCGTTGCATGCACAGTTGTTGAGCTTGAAATTGATCAGAAACAGCTCTGATAATTTGATGGATAGTTTTTACTGTTGGAACATTGTTGGTGATCCTTGCGGCAGTGGTATTCAGTTGTTCTAGGGCATCCAGCACTTCTAATCGAAAATTTTGAACTTGGTTTGTAGTGGTAATAGCAATACTGCTTTGGTGGTTGCAGGTAGTTGCTAGGGTGGCTGTGGGGGCCAGTGGCATGACAAGGTTGACGAAAGAATCAGTTGAATTGGTACAGTCTATATTTGGATCAGTAGCCTGGTGTGCAGCGTCTTGTGGCAGTGACATTTGCGATATGGCCAGCAGGCTAGCATCATTAGTGGTGGGGGTATTCGAAATTTATTTTGAAACAAACGGTGCAACTGAATTCCATGGCTGCGCCATTGTAGAGCTTTGCGGAACTTGTTGTGTGACACTTTTGTTTGATGAAACATTACTGAAAAGAGAAGGAAGCGGGTAGAGGGGCGGAAGGCTCACTAAAGGCCTAGCGGATGGCTGCGCGGAATTCCAAATGGTTGGAGGAATTTGCTGGTCAAAATTCAAAATATGGTGTGTAGCATTTGAGGCAGTGTTAGGCAAACTTGATTGAAAATTTTGGCATTGCTGATCAGGAGGCGTATGTCTCAGGTGTGGCATTATCATACACAATTTGTAGAATCCCTGTCAATATCCTTGAGCCCAAGAGCAGCATGGTCGATTTTCCAGACTTAGAGGTCAGATGCAGCGCAACGGCATGGAAACGAGGCATGTAAACCAAGTGGCTCACCAATGTTGTATTTGAAAATATGGTTGGGGCTTCGGATGAAGGCAGGCAGGAGTCGGGTCCAGGGAATGCACATGTTTCCAACACCCACACTTACCCAATAAACTATCTTCCTAAAGTACTTAAACCTCACAGTAAAATAATCCAAATTAAATAACCTTCAGTTTCCTAATTTGAATTCCCAATGAGCTAAATCCAAAAGTGGAGACTTTCCTCCTGGTAATTTTACCTATGAAAAACAACACACTTACGTACACAAACAATGCATGGGCGGGAATATAACAAAAGAGTACCACCTGCTGGGAAATATGATGAGATGAGCAGGGACATGAAACTAGTAGACAAAAATATATCAATAATAATGCACATGAGAGCTCACCCCACGCATACCAAAACTGAATTACAGTAAGACGCCTTCGATGGTCAATGGTCACTCCAATTCGAACCTGCATGCGTCTTTGAACAATGGACAAACTTATTACGAAAATCCTAAAATTGGTGGAAACACATTACAACAAAAGTAATAGATGTTACATTAAAGTACTGTATGATATAGTGATTTTTTTAGTATTATGATTATACTAAACATGACATAGAGCATCTGTTGAAACTATATTTTTTGTTCCAAATTTTAAGGCCTGATTCAACTAAAAATTATATAGTGTACTGTCATATAAAACTTCAGAGGTAATTCAATATCGATTTATGAATTGACAAGACATTTAATATGTACAATACACTCTTCTGGAGTGGTCTAACTTCATCGACACATAGTGATAAATTATTTCAGCTAAACCTACTTCCCACACCTTCTAATTTATAATCCCACACTTTCTAATTTAAGGAAAATGTAAATTGAAGTCTGTTGGCATTCCACTTTACTTTGGTATGGCTAAGAACTATTATGTAGCATTGATCCCTATTGTTAAATGACATTGTATCCTAAAAATCTTCAGTTGTATTTAAAAAACTTTTATTTTAATAAAAAAATGCAGGTAACTTGAAACTTTCTGAAAATTTAAATCTACAAATAGTTGGTTAATATTCTCATTCATTTAAAATTATCATGGACAAACGCAAGAATGATAATATTAAAAGCCTGTTTCATTTTCTTATAAGCTGTTTCAAACTGTTCATCTATAATTGCTACTAAAATTATTCACAGTGTCAAAACATCCCTAATACATTTCATCCAATTTGAAATACAGCTTGTCAACAGAAACTGTGCAATTTCAGATTATTCAAGTTCTGATATCAAAATATGCATAAAACACCTAAAAACTGGTATCTTTGTTGACCAATGGGTAGCCTTAATTGTCTTTGCAAATTGTTACATGCCCTAGCTCATGCCTTAGCTATAGGGAGCCTTAGTTTCAGATGGAATGCAAGTTCAAAACCATACATTTCTTGTTAAGATGATAACTGTTAGCCTGCAAAATGTTATTGTACTATAAAAAGTTACAGCACTATAAAAATATTCGAAATTCCAAAATGTTTATACCTTTCAAACTGCTTTTAACAACTGTAATAGTCACTCATTTGATGCTGACATTTTTTGTAAACAATTCCCTGATAGAATCTATCCTATAGAAACTTTTAAATATAAACTGAAGAACATTGTGTTATGAAACTTGCGACGTATTACTGTAGTTTTATTTCAGAACACATTGTCATGTCGGCAAAATTTTAAAGAAAATTTTCAAACTGTCAGAGAGTACTCAAAATGTCAGTGTCTTTTGGCAAGTTCTATACCTCATAATCATAAAATGTAATGCTCATTATTCTAACATATTTACAGTCAAAAACGCAAAGAATATTTCAATGCCTGTAGATATGCTGGGTGCAAGTCCTTTTTCCATACTCATTTTACATAGAAAAGCGTGCAAAACTACAACACTAATATAAAACTAGTGGAATAATATAACCTTAGGATAAATAAAAGTGTAAATTTCTTTTCAATGATGTTTTTTTAATTTTGTTATCATAATAATAATCATTAGTGACAAATTGAAATAATGTATCTTTAATAATAATAAAAAATACATCATAAGAAATATTTTATGATAAATGGAAATCAATTAATGCGTTGATTTGGAAATTTTGCATTAATACTGTTTCGTATTATAACATTCAGTACTGCAACCTATTTTTCATGTAAACAAGTAATTGTTGGAAGAATAATGGCATTGTAAATTGATTGATGACAAAGATATTGATGCTATTGATTTTTGTAACTTATATTCAAAAACATCCAAATATAATACCATTGCTTTGTAAAGTGATTGCACTACCAATGATGATATTGCACTTATTAAAATCAAAATACCAGGGATTATCAACAGATGTTGGAATTTTCATGTTGATTACCGAATCAGTAAACAAAGAATCATCATAATCAGGATCGAAAAAATTGATTAATAAACGATTAAATGTAGAACAACTCTTCTTGATGATTGCTAAAGGAGTTTCAAGAAGTGGATGTTTGAAGAATAATGCAGACATTCTGTACTAAAATACGTGGTAATTTTGTCACAATAACTCAATCATTTCCAAACATGCAAAAATAATCAAAAAATTTCTTATTAGACCAATAGTTTATTAAATTATCAGTTTATTAGTTGTTTTTGTTCATTAGTTTATCAGTTTATCAGTTTATTCGATTATTAATTAATAATTTTTTTGATTTATTAGTTTATTAAATCATTAGTTCATTAGTTTATTGAAACAATTTTACATCTCCAGTTACTGAAAATTTTTGATCTTGTGCATATTAATTAGTTCCGAGCCTTGACTGCTACTTTCAAAAAATTAATTTTATAACCTAAACTGACACTGTTTTTTACATCATTCATCTTTGAATTTTTAAACAATAATTATCTTGCCAGGTCAGATGCACTTTTGATCTGCAAGGCACATCGATGTATTGGAAAGCCTTTCTTAAAAATGCACTATCTGAAAAATTTTCACAAGTCGAGGTTATGAGAATTTTGCGCATTAGTTGGGGTAAAGGGATGGTCCAGACAAAGAGATACAACCCAAAGAAGAGCGTGCGCTTGATTTTTACGGGTCACTCTATGTTCTTTGCAAAAACATATTCTACATTTACCGGAAACAAAAAGCTAAATTCTGGCAAATCAAAAAATCAGTAAATTTAACGTCATTTTTGTGAAGTCATGGAAATGTGTATGAAAATAAAATTCTATGATTTTTTGCAAAATTTTTTCATCTACTCAAAGAACAACTTGAATAATAAGCCAACGCCTGCTTTTTCATATGTGACTCAAATGTTTTCAAAAAATGTTTTATTGGCAATCAAATTTATTCTCAGTGCCCAAGCGTACAGCTTCTCAGCGTGCATTTAAATTATTCGCCTCCTGCACGATTCATTTTCCAACTGACTCGTTCCATTGTTTCAAATCAAATTTTCGTTTCATTATGATATCTCATTAATTTCTACTTTTCTTCATAACAATGAGCGGAAATAGATTCATAGCATTTGGTCTTTATCGTAGTTATTTTAAATAAAAAAATACTGACGTAAGTTATTAGATCAACTTGTTTTGGTGGAATGAAGCATGAATACGAATGGTAGTTCTAGCCTACCCTCGAGTTCAATATCTCGACAAAAGTTTCCTTTAATGTTCACTTTGATTGCCTGATATGCTAAAAAGTCACAGAATCCTGAATTTCAGAAAATATGGCCCCTCAACAATTTAGTCATGCTAGACAAAAATTAGTACTGCTTATACAAATCTTTCATTTTTTTACTGAAATAATTGTCTTAAATGTTGGTTGAGTATAGAAGAAAATTGTGAAAATGGGGAATGATATGGCTCTCTTCAGCCTTATTATTTACGATCATTTCGAGAAAAACGGACGACAAGTATCTACACATTTCTGTCAAAATCGACAGTGCATGAGCATGATGTTGTTTCAAGGATTTTGGCCTCCTCAATGCTGATGAGAAATTTAGCTTTCTTTCAAGAGGTGTTCTACACGGGCGAAAATTTCGTATCAAGTTAAACTTCGGCGACTATTATTTTCATGTAAATGAGCTACAATGAAATTTTATTCCATGCCTACATCAACAGAAAATAAAACAATTTTTGTGTGGATTAAAAGTCCGAAAACGTGCACTTACATGTCTCATCCCTACGTGACTGGCTGAGCACACAGTTTTGAGCTCATTATTATTCGCAAAAGTCTCTAGTTTAGGGAGAAAGATTTATTTCTCTCCATTTTACAAAACTTTAGGTATGATTTCATTTAATAACAATACTGTAGTTGAAGGGAAAAATTTTCCCCTCCACAAGCGGCCACATGATAAGCCGATAATTTTTTCATTTATCACATTTTTTGGTGTTGACAAAGTTTTGACCGAAAAGAAAGTGGATAAGCCATAGTGAAGTTTCAGGCTTCTCTAATTGACGTGAAGAAATTTAGTGTAATATACACTTAGTCTTGTTGCTTATAAACTTTTACATCACATTTCTGAGAAAAAAAACATTAATCATAATTCAACAAACAGTATCTAACAATAATTAGCATCTCATTCCATTTCGATATCATCCCTCATCTCCAGAACGTATGGCGGTGAGTCTTTGATTGATTAATGTGACAAAAGGCCCATGACGATACATCGAAGGACTGGGAAAATCAAATCGTATGATCTCATTATCGACGTTGTGTTGAAGTAGCCTTAATTCACATGGAAACAGACTTGTTCTCATATTTGTGAGCCGACAACAAAATCTACGTCTTTGATTTCATACGGCTCGTATTATACTTGTTCATCTAATTTTTCCCAGTGTTTCTAACCTCCTAAATTACCTTACATGCTATTAATGTGCTTCCAAATGAATTCCGTTTGAATGAACGGATGAATTTTAGTTCATATTGACTTGAATAAAACTGTTCTCATTCAGAAGAATAAGCGTAGACCGCTCTTATATGGAATCTGTTTCAATTTGCTCGAAATGAAATACGTTGCGTTTTGTCATATTCTGCACGGTACTGTGCCGAAAATTCTATAGAATGCTTCACTATTTAGATACCTCATGCGATGAAGGACTGACTTTACAATGCTGTAGAGTTATAACCTACCAAACTTGACCAAAATCAGAATTGTGTGTAGCTGAATCTTTTCGGGGTAGACGGTTAGCTGCATGAACACTACAGCATTTTCAAGATGATCCATCGAATGCATAATTTGTCATTAAATTAGCTTCATTGGATCCTGAGGCCAGGTGTTAAAAAAAGTTTTTATTGTTTGCCACATTTACAAAAATTTGAGTTTAAGCAGGTCCTATGAGGAAAAACACTAATGTAACGTGTCTCACGTTGTCATGTCTAATGCACTACAAAATGCATTTTCAAAATTTACATCTGGGACCATATGCTAACGATATTAGCTGCTAGGTGAAGTCTACTTGGGTAGAAGGCAGTGGTGCACAAGCTAGGGGCGTTGGAAACTTTATTCATAAAAGAGACTAAAGTTTAAAGTCTATAGACCGAGCTAATGTCTATGGACTAGTCCACATTTAGACCGAGCTAAAGTCTATATTCATACAAGATTGTTTTGACTGTCCAAATATAGGCCAGTCTTAAGACTTTAGTCCGTTAGAAAAAGACTGGTAGTTTCTTATGTCAGCGAGCTTTACCGAATGTGATTTCCCAATTGTCTATATCAGTTTTTGAGGTCAAATATAGGTAAACTTTCGATTGTACAACACATTTATGCAAGGTTCAGTGTAAAGAAGGTCTATGAGCAGAAATGGTCAGTGTAAAATTACTCAGTTTGTTGTGGGCTATCGAATTCGCACTACCGCAAAAGATTTCGGGAATTAAATGGCTGACGCCACAAGACGTGAAAAACGTCTTACAACCGTTAAAAAATCGTTCTCAATCATGAAGAACAACTTTCACGGACACGCTGTTGACAAGCCTCCCGTTTTCTTGAACGTACCCTTGAACGTATGCACAAAATGTAGCTAGATACACAGCAAAGCAACGAGCAATCACGTCGTTTTGTTACCTGACGTATGAAAGGGCCTCAACCACAAACGAAAATTCTGGGCCGCACGTTTATACTTGTACAAAAGGATTTTTGGGAGTCGAGTACAGAGAAGATGCCTTTTTGGTATCAACAAACGGTTTTGAGCCTATCAGTTCAAGAAACAATGGGACCGATTCTAGAAAAAAAACTTTTCTTTTTCCCATTTTTAGGAACATACAAAATTCCGATAGCGTCATTATTTATGAATCGATGAACATCTGAATCAGTGCAAATACACTACATTTACTGACAACAAACCGATTTGATCCATCTCTGAATTCCTGTATTTTCTTCTAATAAAAAGATCAGTAAGGCCACCAAAGCACTGCCTTAAATTGTTACCTTGTGAATAATAGATCCTATACATCGTGCGATGAAACACTGGCAACGTGCTCGTTTTTCTTTTAAAACATAATTGTTTTCTTGTAAAGTTGGAAAAAGTCATAAAATGTGGGAGGCAGAATGTTTCGTTTGCCTGACACCTCTTCAACGCGTGGAAAATTTCCTTGTCATTCAACTTTATCCAATAGAATGTTTTGTGAGTTATTTAATTATACCTCCCATTCTCTATTGTTTCCTCCACTAAACGCGAGGGATTCTATTTTTGTCATCAGTGCGCCTTTCCGTTTCATTCCTTAATGTGTCCGTCCTCATTAAATTTATCCGCGAATTCCACATTAAGTCATTATAGCTGTGTGTGAGCTCTTTTCAATGCTCCTACGAGTAATCTACGACATTGGTACTAATCTCGGTTTCTCTATTTACGTTCAAAATGGCTGATCATCTACATTCTCAGACACTGTGCGATCTATAATCTTTAATTTTTACATAATGTAATTAATTGCCTATTATCCAACGGTAAATATCTGCGAATTGACGTTAGTGGTGCTTTATCTCTGCATAATGAGCACTTCATTTTTTTATTTTCACGCAAGCTGTCAATGCTTGGAAACACTGTATAATATAAGGGATGCTGCCGCCACAGAAAACGTTATCAACGCGTAACTCAATTTTAATAATAAATATGCTAATTAGGCAGCAGTAGCATTATTTTTTATTTTAACACGTTTAGTGATGCATTGAGAGAGTCCATTACTAGGTTGGCGCAGCTATGGAGAGAAGGACGTGATAGTGTATAATGTGTAAGCTTGGACGGGGGAAAATGGGTCCCATTCTGCATCATTAAGTCTCCTACGCTCCAGGAATTATTGTTCTTGCGTTATTATTTATCCGGCACCAATGCTCAAAAATTAGCACTTTTTTCATCCCTTGGAATTATTTATGTGCATTTTTTCTTCGATTCATCAAATCTGTCATGAACAAAGTTCTTGTCAGTTTCGACACTGCTTTATACAGTATTGTATATACCATCTGTCAAGTTATCTGAATCTATATACTGGATCAAATATGCTATAGTACATGCATGCTTAATGAGTTCACCAATTATTTTTGCTTTGATTACTTTCACTAAAAATTAATAGGAACATGCTTAATAGAAATCAGATTTTAGATACATAGACTCCTTACATTCACACTGATAATAGTATTCATTAATGCACAGAAATGAATAGTCAGTGCCTGTGGTAATCTTTTTTATTAAATGTCTGCGATCATATGAAATTGTAAAACAAATACCATTCCATATGTTTGATACTTTCTGCTAAGCAAAATATGGGACAAAAAATTTGCAAATTTGTAGATGCACTCAACTGATCATTTTAATTTTCCGGATAGAAAGTTTTACAGTGCAGGCTTTGTGTATAAAAGTTTTAACCAAATATTACTTATTCTTGTCAATTTGGAAGGACTTTGAAAACTGTTGTCACTGTTTTGTATGCCTGAATATTTTTGCGATTTTCAATGTGTGGCTTTGATGTCAATTTTAACTAGGGGTGAGTGCTATTTCTGGCAAGCTTAGCGAAAAAGTAAACCATTGAATAAATCATTCAAACTGTAATTAATTGGCAACGAATTTATACCTAGTATGTATAATTTATAACACTTCAAGCAGAATGTGGGTAGGCATAGTAAATCTACAAACGGATCAGAAGACCTGTAAGATTTTTTGAAATCTTCTTATGCTAGTCTAAGTTCAAATATTAATCGTACTTGATATCTCCAGCCATTGGTCCTTCAGAACCTCATGCTTGAAAATTATCAAGTGATTTAGATGATGCAATGTCGCAGCTCTTTAAAACAAAAGAAAAATTTGTAATAAACTATCTTCTGCTTGAAAATTATCCCAACCCGAACGTCACAGAAAATGTTGGAGTCATTCATAGAGATAAAATTTTGATCAAAAGTCCTTCTAAAATAGGACTTTTATATACTAATAAACTGTGCACATTCATTGAAAGCACTCTGAACACTATTGCATGTAATTGTAAATACATTCTTTATGTGAGAACGATTTTGCAAGGCAAATTAAATGTCCACATTTGCACTGGTTGCACATGAAGCACTTTTTTAATTCAAGCTCATTTTGTCAAATGCAATTTTTGTCGAAAGAGTTGAAAGCAAACGCTACATATACAATGTAGGTTCGACAGACTGCACTTGATTTACCATGAGAGTAATTTTTTTTAATTGTTCCACTTAAGCATATTATTATGGTTTTGAAAAGAGTACGTGATTAAATTTGATTTTGGGATAGTTTATCCGCGTGAATGCAGCTTGTTAGCAATCAAAAGATCAAATATAAAAGATGTTTGGTAAAAATTTCAAAGTAGAAAAGTGGACAATTAATTTTGTGGTGGGTAAAAGAGGAAATACATGCATTACATTCGGTCAGTGATTCCCGAAAAGTTATGTAAAACTATTGATGACCTCCTATGTCTGTATATGGACAGTGCGATTTCGCTCTATTCCCTGATCAATATGCTGAATTGAAAGGCACGTTGTTGATAGAAAATATTTCCCGAGTTCGAAGCATCAAAGAACGGCTCTTAGCAGGAATTTTTCAAGTTGAAAACATATAAGCCGTAATCCAACTTGAGATTAGTTCTTCCCTCGTCTCATTACCATAATTATTCAGATTAATTTTATTTCAAAGACGATTCAATAATTCGGAAATTAATTTATTACATATCCTATTAATCCAATTAATTTTCTCAGTATTCCAGCAAGAATCTTCACCATTATCTTTACAGAAAACTTTGAGCAGCATTGAGAGCATCACTAGACATTTGACTTTGAGCAGGTCTATAAAAAATACAACTTTTCAAAACAGAATATTTAAATTTCGTGGTTTTCCTTTATTAATGAAATATGATTAGTTTCAGCTACCTAAGGTTCACATTGCAATCTATCGACTTCTGTTTGAAAAGGACGCTTGCGATCCTCATTATTTACCAATTTTACAATTTAAAACATATGGAGTCCTGAACTATGTTTTCAAACAATTTTAGTTCCTACAGTAACTCCTGAAATTGTGTCGCATACATGTTGTAAATGTAGCGCCCTCTTTACCCAGCATACAACAAATTTTTGTGTTATTCCTTATGCATCTGCTATGTGGTTACAAAGAATTAAAGGTTGTTTTCAGTTCTGTCATTCTGATAACTATATACAAAAACATGTTGTGCAGGTCTCTCCTTTGGGTTAAAGAAAGATAGGTTTGGTTTGGCCTGAACTTGTTAGAGCTATTCCCTGGCTAGGCCTCGGATATGGCACAACAGTTTGGTCCCCCAGACTGTGCAACAACAACTACTAACTTACCTTATCTAAGGGGCCTCACAATGGCTCCTCGTAACCTCCCAGAAGAGAAACACCTCTCCTCAGGAAAGAACTTGCTGAAGGATCACTAGGATGGTCTTCCTTCTGCTTGAGGCCTGCAAGCACCGGCACCTGGGCCTATGGCGCTTTGCTGCTACCATAATTCCAACACTGAAATAATATACTAAATACGTAAACAAATATCAAAGAAGGCGGACAAACCACTAAGTATTTTATGCAAATTAAAACTATATAGTCAGTGAGAGGTTTTACTCATGGACGCCGGCATAAAGTAACCAAAAAAAATATAACAAAACATGTTGTGCAGGTCTTTTCTTAAGGGGCGTAAGAAAAGATGGAGACTTCTGGTCTGATCTGACCTGTTAGAACTAATCCCTTGGCCAAGCCTCGGTGATAGTGCAACAGTCCGGTTCCCCAGACCTACAACAACAAAGATACTTTAAACTGAAATGTGGGGCCTCACCAGAGAGCTCTGCAGTCTCCTAGATGAGACAAGGAATCCCCTCAGGGATAAACTTACTTGGATAGAACCCTTAGTGGGGTTCCCAAGGCTTGCTGACTGCAAGCTGGCACCTGGGCCTCTGGCCCTCCACCTTTGTCGATCGGTAACTCCTAAATAATAAATGAATATGTAAAACAATATTTCTGACGAACTATTAAAAAATGTGGAATGACCACAGTTAAACAATATGCAAAAATAAGACGGAAGTGCTGGGAAGTATTTAATAGACGCCAGCAAAATTATATCAAGAATATAATAAAAAACGAATATAGTGAACAAATGATTTTTCACTATCATTTTTTGGTCTTTTCGTGGCGCTCCACTTCTATGCAAAAATGTCTGCGCCACTGGTCGTCCATTTGTTCGATTTGCATGGCGATTTCCCCATGCGACTTTGCCATCAACAGGGTGCCCAAGAAACAAGAATGATTTATCATGATCATTTTCGTCTTTCTGTGGCGCTCGGTTGCTATGCAAATTGTCTGTGCCACCAGCTGTCCACTTCATTGATTTGCATGTCGACTTCCCAATCGTGACTTTTCCAGCAACAGGATGCCTAACAAACACTGTTTCTCGAAGAATAATGTCATCATTATGTGAAAATACTCATGTTTCTTGAGGTTGCTGAAACGCCAGTGACAATGTAGAATACCAGGTTATGATCTTCCAAAGATCACACAAATTATTAGTTATTTCTATAGATATTGGACCGAATATTAAAACTGTTTCTATCATGGATATTGGGCCTTATTTTGTAATAAATCTGCAAACGAATCTACTGCGAATGACCATAAATCGGTCTAAAGAATGCACGCGTTTTCCACTCTCAGATCATCATAGTCTGCTATGTAGCGAACTTGATGAATTCACTTTTCGTTTTCCTGAAATCGTATTAGCACATTGTTATGTTTATTGTACGACACAGTGGAAATACTCAGTAATCAATTACTAAATGAATATAACAAGACATGCATTTGATATGTTTTCTTCAGTATGTTTCGCTTAAGTTTATATTATTATATCACTGAAATCTACTATATCTAACCAGATATGCAATATTTGATCTTAAGTCCTCGTGTAATTCAAATCTATCAAGTCTTGCAAATGTTACAACAAGGAACATATTCAAACATGAGTTATATTTCTACCGGTACGCCGACGGAGCTTTGTAAATTTGAGAATGTGACTGAACTAATTGTATTGTTTCAGGTAGTACAGTTCCACTAATCACTATTCAACATTAGTTGTTTAGATGGTAAAACTAAAAAAATAATGCAATTTTCCAAACAGTAACCATCATAGGGACTGATTTATTTCTGATTAAGGAAAGTTCTGATGCACAATTACGTGCGCTTGTACTCGTACAAATTTAGTTTTCGTATTTCTCAACAAAAGTGACATTTAGAGCCCAATCGCTGAAGTTGGAATTTAGTAAAATAAGCGAAGGCTGAGAAAATCTAAGGAGAAAATTGGGAGCAATCGTGGAGTATATGCAGAGAGAAAGTTTTTTCGCTCCACAGAAGGTGAAGAAAGTAAAACACTGAAAAACTCCAGAAAATCGTGGAGCAAACTCAGAGAGAGTAAACAACAAGAAAACGGTTCTGGATATTACTTCTGCCTGAGGGAAAAAGACAAGGAAATTTTTCTGGATATATTAGCAGGAGTAAATTCGGAGGAAGACATTCTTTTTCATTGTGAAAAACTTAGGGCCGTATACATAAGGGTCGCTAACTTTATCACGTGTTGAGTTGTTAACACGTGTAGAGTCATTAACATGTGCTAGTTAACTCGTGTTAAATCCTCAGCACAGCTTAACTTTAACTCATATGCACAAAGGCGAGTTGAGCGCCCTTAGTTGACTCGCGTAAAAACTCGTGCTAAATATTTTGACACGAGTCAAAATCATCTAACTAGTGTTTTCGTTCACTTTGGTTAAAATATTTTTTATTAATCAGCCAAGCTTACAAACTTACAAAGAACCTAGCCAATTTTTGGTTTAAATTTAAATGCAAGGTATTCCGATTTTGCATCAATGCTTTTGCGTCTTTGTTCGGGAGTAATGCTTGCCATAAGTTTGTTGAATTATGCACGCCATAAAGTTTGTTGAATTATGCATGTTTTATGGTGACCGTCCTATTTTTTGAATCGCATTTATTATTTTACTCCATTCAATAAATTTTTGAATTTTTTCGACTGTCTGATTTATCTTTGATTTTAACGTTGTTCTTGTCCGGTTTCAGAATATCACACATGTAGCCAGAAATTTTTGACTACAATGTCGTTTGAAAAATAATTTCTGCAATAAAACGAGCTTTCAAACAACTGAGTTTTACCTTTTACGACGTGTGAAAATCACGCATGGGAGAAAGGTGATTAAATCATTTAAAATCCGAAGTTGCATAAACCAAGCTTATTGAATTCTAGATTGGGAGCTAAATCTGAAAGCTCAATTTAAAGATCTCCATAAGCCCAATAGAAAGGAAATATTTTTCTTAATCCTACCTGACAAATCATCTGCAGGAAATATTACTCGGAATATTTTTTTTCAAAAGATTTCCAGATGTGCACCAGAGAAGTTCGGCCAAATTTTGTCAGATAGATAGATCGAGAAGGGAAAATTTTGCCAAAAGCTTAAGAGATGGTATAAAAATCTCCTTACACACAAATTTGGCAGAGAGCTTTTTTGTTTATTTTTAGGTGTGGGTGATCCTCAATGCCTTGACATTTGACAGTTGGAAATCTAGAAGGTTAAAAATTATTAAACGAGCACGAGAGAGGTATCGATATTTTTTAAATTTCTGCAAATCATCTTTAACCCGACTTTAATCGTGCTAGGGTGCAGGATTAAAATTTCGTGTCAGCTCAACACGTGTTAGCGCTAACTTGAGTTTAAGCTTACCGATTAACGTTAACGCGTGTTAAAATAGCCGACCTCAACACGAATGCTCCATTGTGCATACGGCACATAGTGGTAAATGGTAATGCACGTAATAGACTTTTTGATCGTTTGGATAATATTGGCAGTATCGCTGGAAATGGAAATAAATAATTCACTTTATTCGAGCCTTTGTACTTAATTTATAGCCGCGCTGATTTTTGAGACAGTTAATATTTTATTCCAAACGCTAGGCTAAGCTGTGTTTTTTGTTTGACTTAAAAGGGGTCAGTTTTTTGTTTCCCAAAAAAGAAGCGTGTTGAGAAACAATCAACCAAAGCATAGAGCACTTCGGAAGTGAAGTTTGTACTCATTTCCCTATTCTCCATATCCAAAAATCCAAAAAGCAAGAAAATCGATGATCAGTCGAGAAATGTTCATTTTTCATAGGTAGTACATACTAATGTGGTAAAGATATACTGGAAAAACAGACATACAAAAATTTTTGTACATGCTAGAAGTTTTCTCCGACTTTTTTCTAAAGAAAAATCTACTTTACTCCAGCTTCTACCATACAACAGAGGAGCAAATTTCTAAAATTGTGAAGCAAACTCAGAGGATATACTTCTTGTCTCCCAGAGCTTCGAAATTTGCCCCTTCTTTACTCCTGAAGCTTCGAGATTGGTATTTCTTCACGCCTTTACTCCTTTACTCCACCTTCACTCCTTTACTCCACCTTCGACAATTGGGCCTCCTGGGAAAATGGGTGAAAGAGGGTTGCTTAATCATCTCTTCTGTCATAATTCTGACACTTTTTCACGCTCACGCTTTGTTTTCTCAGAGATGGAAGTCACATCCCCAACTGTTTTTATTCTGCTTGTTGGTATCGATCTATGCAAATTGGCTAAATAATTGTTTGCAGAGACGAAATTATTGGTAAGATTGCATTATTATTTTCAAAATGACCATCTAAACCTTTGTTTTTTGTATTGATGCGAAGAGTGAAATCATCAAGGGTGTCCTTAGGTAACTACGAATGAAAAACTATCCGCATGCATTTCTTTTTCAACACCCACCATTTCGTTTTGACGGAAACTGCTACTAATAGATTCTGATGACGGTGCAATTCAGAGCTGTATCTTTTGAAATTACGACAAGTTGAGAAGATGAATATTGATAATTTTCAGCCAACTGAGCTACTCAAAAATCGCCTTGATCAAACACGTTCGGAATATCATGAGTCAAATAGGAGTATTTATAAATAGGACTACATCCTCCACTAAATAGAATTTCTGTCTATTTCGTCAATTTCTATTTCAGAAAATGACAATACGTCATTTCACAAACTGATTTCTAGAAAAGCTGGTCATCGATTTTGCTCGTGCTTACCACTAAAGCCACAGTTGAAAATTAATATCTGTTCACTAATTTCAGGAATGATACTTAATTATGTAGATCGCTCGTCATATGTAAAACTCGATTCGTTCTCAAATTGTACATATATGTTCAATACAGCAGTCTTTAATAAATAAGCTTTATGTGTGCTAATATTTCTATCCATATTTCAACCAAGAGCACGATGTTTTCAAAATACCGCCCTCACAGCTGAACTTTGTTGTGAAATTTAGCCATAGTCGTTTCCATACATGCAAGTGGGGGGGGGAGGGGGTTGGGGCGTTTGACCCCCAGCAGACTTTGATTGACCGCCAGCAGATTCGTTTTGACCCCCAGCAGATTTGACCACCCTAGCAATTATAGAGAAGATGACGAACGAAAATGGGCAAGAGAGAAGAGAAAAGAAGACAAGAGAAAAATGGGAATGATGCTGTAGTTTAATAATTTTTCTAAACAAAGCATACTTGACTCCGAAGGAGTAACATTAAAACTTTTTAAAGGTGTAGTCTAAGCAAATAATTTCACATATCTGACTAATATAAGTTGAAGAGTATGCTGCTTGGATGTTAGAAGACCTATCTAAGACCTTTTTTCATTATCAAGAACGAAAAAAATTTTGTATTCCACCCCCTGTCCTAGCTGAACCCCAGCAGAATTTCTATGCTGTGCATGTATGGTCGCTTCCTGGTTTATTCAACGTCATCGCACGGATATTCTAAAAGTATCCCACGATACGATAGTCGAGTTTAGATAAATTTTCTTGTCTGGTGTGAGAGAGCAAGATTTAATCTGACCCCGTCTTCACATTGTCATCACAAAATCGTCTAGCATCGTATTTATCGTTCATTTATACATTTTCTTGGGGCTTTCGATAAGCCAAAATCTAGAATTCCTCGACACTTCGCACGAATATTAATTCCAATCACAATTAATTAATACGATTGTTCTATCATGGTACTTAAATATAAGTATACCAACGTTTTGTTTTATTTCTGACTAATACGTTGTGTTGAAATGAAGATACATGGAAACTAATAGTCTAATTGCTGATGCTTTACCGTTTTCAGATTATATTTTTATTGATTATTCGTCATTTAAATTTGATCATGCTCATGATAGTGACCATGATTTAACTTTTTTCGAGACATGCTCGCTCGGTTTTTTCCTCTATAGTCTTGGTAGATTTGTGTATTGTGACATTCATTTCATTACATTCTTAATGTAAATCACTTAATCAATCTGTATTTTCGACAATTGATATTTCTAATTTTTTTCTATAATGTGGAATGACAGAATTGTTTATGATCACTCGAAATCATCTGAATAAGCTGTAGTGGATATCTTTGATCAAAAAGACTAATTTTCTTTGACTTGATTTCGCAGGTCGTTCATTATTCGCATGAGCACCTTTTTAATTGAGAAAATGAAGTATAATATTGGATATAAGGAATTGATACAACTGTTGTATGGTAACACACAAAATTCCTTCCATAGGATTGATATTTCATCCGATCCACGGGTTCAACGTTGTTTATTCCCATACAACATCCGTCCCCTTGGCGCAAAAGAGGGACCCTTGGTACGGTCACTAGTGATGGTGGGATTTCTGGCTTGCACCGGAGTTGCCCCACCAATGACCAATGTCGGAGTAGGCGTGACCACCTCGAGCTGGGCTCAACAAACTTGGCCGTGTTTGGAACCCGTGGATTGGATGAAACATCAATCTTACAATACAACATCCCTCATTCCTCGGAGCAACAGTGATGCTTGTGGATACAATATGCTGTTCGCTGTCTTTGAACTCGAATTCCAGAGTGATCTCTCAAAACACTACTTAAGTTCCCTTAAATTTGTCATTATTACTAACACAACTTTGGGGTTCATTTGGGCCTTTTGGGAAATAATCAGTAATTAGTGACGTATTCATCAGATTACTGGGGACATGTAGTGCACCAAAATAACTGAAATGGGTATTCATATTGAAGATTTTCGTTGTGAAATGAATATCGCAACATTACCTATTTCGTTTACGGTTAACGGTTCAATAACGTTACGGTTCAATAAAGATCATCTCCCTTTCGAGTTCATGCCGGGGAAGTGCTGTACAAAGGATTCTGAACTGTAGGAAATCGGCCGAACTTCGAATCTGATTTTGAACTGTAAAGAATTCATTCTGGCTTGGACTACCCTTGACTAACAATGAAATTTTTTCTGGAAGTGGATTAACAGGCATTCAATGTGAGTATCTTTAATCTTTGAGAATTTCACCATTCTGTAGTTCAAAACGACTAAAGCCATAATCAAACAGCTTTTTACTTTCAAACACTACCAACTCTAGCTGTCGTCTTGTTGAAAATTTTAGTTTTCAAGAATTTGGAATGATTTGAACTCTAAAGTCAATTTAACTGTCAAGCAGCATAAAATTTCTATGAGCCTGTGGAAAATGCGTGTCACAGCAACTTGCAGAACGCTGGTCATATCTTTTGCAAGGATTATCTCTGACGATCCTTTCGTATCTAATGTTGCATATTCATGGACCAGATTTGATGCTCATTACAGGTCGCATTGTCTGCAGAACTGGTCTCCATTTTTTCCGCACTAAATATGCTAATTAATGAACGAGACCTTCATAATTATTCTGATAAATTAATGCATTGCATTGGCTTCCTTCAGACATTGACGAGTAGTGAAATGCGCATTTCTAAAGATAAAAATGGCGGCATTGGTTATATCGCTTTCAATTTGCACATATTCCGTTTTCTCCACTGTATGTTCTTCTGCATGCTTTGCAGGATATAAAATCGAAATGATGTTAGTTAAAGTGGTAATATCCGTTGTGATCGTCTTGTGGATATCGGAGGAAAATTCCTGCGCGCCCGCAATTTCGGAGGCCAAAACGAGATCTTGCGGCAGAAGATTACTCAAACAAGTGCTTCGCATATGCAACAATTGCATAGCCGGCTCACACATAGAAGAAGTGAAGAAAAGTAAGTCCAAAAAACTCAGTTACTGAAATTTAGGTATACTTTGAGCTAGCTAACAAACAAACTTTTCACAATATAATAGAATAGAATTCAATAGAAAAACAATGGGATAGAATTGTGAGGAACAAAGCTCTTCGACTGAGATGGAGTGTCTGAAACATCAACACAAAATGTAGTCTGGCGCATGCTAGTGAGAATTTGTTATTCGTCTATAGACCAAATATGTATTGTTTTATAATCTGTGCCTTCTCGACATCAGTGACCATAAATAGTATCGCTGGAATCTAGGAAGACTGCTCAAACTTTCATGTCAATACATTCATGTTTTGAAATTATACACTTCGACAAGGCAATATCTTTCGTAACCATACATGCACAGCATAGAAATTCTGTTAGGAGTCGTCCAGGACAGGGGTAGGGTAGAACATTTTTCGTTCTCGGTAACGAAAAGAAAAGCCGGATAACGTTTACAAGGTGATGGTAACCGAAGTTTTCTCCGATCAATTTCGTCGATATTTTAAAGGCTTGTGGGCTTGGCTCTTCAGTTTCATTGTTTAGGCTTAGATTAGGCTCAGACTGTGCGTAGGTAAACGAAAAGACATAATTTCATCATTTAGGCTTATATTAATTTCGGTTATTACCGTGTACCAGTAAGCATATACTTCAGCCTGTATTAATCGAATATGTGAAACTATTGGCTTGGTCATCACTCTCTAAAGTTTTAATGTTAGGTACTTCTCTGGAATCAAGTATGCTTTGTTTAGAAAAATCGTTAAACTACAATATAATATTCATTCTTATAACGACTTTCTCTTTTCTCTTGCTCATTTTCCTTCATCATCATCTCGATCATTGCTGGGAGTCAAATCTTCTGGGGTCAGCAATAATCTACTGAAGGTCAATCAAAATCCCCCAAGCCCCGCTCGTGCATGTTCAGAGTTGTTTTAGAACAATCATGGTGTCTTTGAACTAACGGTTCTTCAAATTTGCGACATTATGAAGTACTAGATAACTTATGACAATGTTTCAAAATGCTATGTCAGAAGTGATTTCATAGAACGTCAAACCTGTAACAAGCGTAATATGGAAATCCCGAATTTCACATTCATATGACGTTATATTTTGTAGGGGACGAGCATTATTACGACGATCAAACTTTAGACGCATTCCATTCTTATTTCCCTTGGTTGAAAACGTACCGATCCAAGCGAGGCATTGTTGAAGAATGTTGCCAGAATCAGTGTAGTTTCCGGACATTGAAAAAATATTGTTGTAAATCGACCAAAAGCTTGAGAAAACGCGATTTTTTTGAAACCGTGCATCAAGATACTAGCAACAGCGATTACGACACCTATTTTTGAAACAGTCAATTTTTCTGCAAAATATGTGTTTTATGAGCTTCATCTGCTTGCATAAGATTTCTAGTCGTTTTTGCCAAAGCAGCTAAAACGCGAATGTCGCTTTTTAACTATGTCCAGTTCTGGTTTGTTTTTTAATTTTTTGTAATACTTGCTGCAACACTAAGGAGTAAGTGCTTTCGTGCAATGAAAAGATGGTGTCTTTCTGCAATTTAATTTTAAAAAAAAGCTTTTTATAAGCATTTTTGGTTTGCATGAGAGAAAATGGTCTCAATTAATGATCTACAGCATGGCAAATTTGGCGATCAAGAACACAATTTACATTTCTCGTATCATGCTTCTGCATCAGGGACGCACGCATTCCAAGAATCAAAATCGATAGTCATAATTTTTTGTTCAATAAGCGTGAAAATACGAGTGACAGTATTATTCAACCGTGGTGATGTTGGGCAATAAAAATGCGATGATAATAATGAAAAGATAACATGAAATGAACTACTGTAATGAAAGATACGATTGAGAAAACAAAAATGTCATTTCTTCGATAACCAAAAAATAATGTGCTAGATGTGAATGAATCAGAAGAGTTTCCACTTTCGAAAGAATTCGTTTTTTGGAGTAAGAACGTCTTCGTATAGCCCGGTGAAATTTTACTGAAGTCGTACCAAATACTGGAACTGCAATTTAAAAAAATAGAAATAGCTCTCAGTTTGTTAACTTGAAGCAATGTGGGAAATAGCTAAGTAGACTATTTTCCATTTGCAGTATGGTGGTTTGTACAGAAAAATTGTGTAATGAAGTCGCATCGGCCCCATATTACTCTCGAACTGGAATCAATTCTTAGACATTTTTATGAATTCATGAGCCGAATGATAGAAGGCCGATCGAAGTAATCTCCGATTAGAGACAGTCGCCGATAAAGTTGAATAAGTGAATTGACATTAGATCGACAATTGGCCTAATCGGAGATTGGTATTGCAGAAGATTTTTAATCGCCGATTCATTAATTGGAGATCAAAGTCTAACCGACGGCAACAATGCGGTACAAAAGTTGAGTTTTCATTCAAAAGTAGTGATTTAGATTTTAAAAATGGTCGGGAAGGGATCTTCACGGTTCAAGTACTCGTGACGTAGCCTGAGATTTATAAATCTGAACCACATAATATTCAGACGGTGTATACTGCAAGGCTCTAGTCCTTCAAGAGAATTTTGCGAATTTCTCTCCAAGTCCTAGATTCAAATACAATTAATACGTACATGATCATCTGCTGCATTTTTCACGCGGTATCAAAAAACCAGACACTCCATCGTTTCTATCTTTGCAATATAATAATGTTTTTGACGTTTCCCGTGTATCTCAAAAGTGTGGCACAAATATCAGTCACGATATATTCGAATTTCTCGCGTCACTCTGTCTGCAAATCACTCAGCCAAAATACCAGCCCCTGGTCTCTTTGCTGATTACGGTTCCTTGAAGACATCGTAGAGGAATAACGTTTTTAGAGACATTCTGTGAATAGCATCATCGAATAAATCTAAATTCGACGGTAAATTTTTAATCTACGACCACATGACTACGGTACTCAAGCACTGTGTACTGTATATATTTCTTCGTAGTAGCCGTGCTAGGTATCGGAACCGACGCCGGTGCCCTGGTATCTGGCACCGATGCGTGCCAGTCATTTTGGCATCGGCGATTTAAATATCTATGTACGCACTGCACTGTAAAATAAATTTTTCATAGAATTCAGCAATCTAAAAATATCTTTTATAAAAATAGCAATGTAACGTGAACTTTCTATCGGTACCGAGACATTAGAGCGCGGGACAATAGAGCGCGGACATTAGAGCGCAGAGACATTACAGCGCGGACATTAGAGTGCAGAGACATTGGAGCGCGGACATTAGAGCGCAGGACAATAGAGTGCAGGGACATTAGAGCGCGGGACAATAGAGCGCAGGGACATTAGAGCGCAGGACAATAGAGCGCGGGACAATAGAGCGCAAGGACAATAGAGCGCAGGACAATAGAGCGCGGACGTTAGAGCGCGGACATTAGAGCGCGGACATTAGAGCGCAGGACAATAGAGCGCAGGGACAGTAGAGCGCAGGACAATAGAGCGCAGCGACAATAGAGCGCGGACATTAGAGCGCAGGACAATGCAGTCGCGGATGCAGGGAGTAGGGGCGAATGCGCCTGGTACACTCATGTTCCAAAAAAAAAACTTATCAAAATAATTTTTAAACACAAATTATTAGAAATCTGCAAAACTACTGCAGCCAAAATTTACTTTTTTCCAATTTTTTCTTTTTTCTTCTTTAATCTATTTATTTTCTTACCAGTTACCCAATCGTTTCGTTTTTTGTTTCCTTTTTTGAAATGATTTAAAGAAAAAAATACAAAAAAAGAAAAAATATATCAAGGGAGTTTAATTTAACAAAAATATGAAAATTGTAAAAAAAAATTTCCGCGTCTCAGACGAGACAAATTCCTGACAAATAGAGCTCAGGACAATAACGCATAGGCGCAATAGAGCACAAGGACATTGGAGGGCAGGACGACAGAGCACAGAAAAATCAGATCAGAGCAAAATGAAAAAACTGAAAATGAAATATTTTGGAAAATAACTAAATTTCAGCTCAAAAATGCTTTCTTCAAATTTTTTTGTGTCCCTAAAGAAGTTCAGGTCAAAGCGTTTTTCTACCATGCAGTATTTTTTCCCATTTTTTTGTTCTTTTTCTTCCTTTTTCTTTTTTCACTTTTCTTAATTTTTCCTGTCCCCAATTTTTTATTTATTTTTTTCTTTTTTGACTTATCTTTTTTCTCTTTGTATTCATCTTCCCACGGTTTTTTCTTTCCTTCTTTACATATCATTGTTCATCTACTTTGTAACGTACCTGCTAAAGCAGTACTGTAAATATATAGCATACTGTATGTGATAAACATTTAGTAAATATTATTCATTTTCGTATTTTATCGTCTCAAGGGTGTCTGGGATTCACACCCAAACATTCCTATAAAATTACGTGAAGTACTTTATTTTGATCCATTCACACCCCGGTAGCCCAATTAAGATGCCCCAATTAATTTGCACAAATGGCAGCTGGTCCCCTAGAACCTACACTAAACTACACATTCCACAGCTACCGTAATCCCCCGTAAAAATCGTAAACAACACCTGCACACAGTAAAATACGTAAAAGCCCCGCCAGACAGTAGTCTCAAGTGTAACAGTAGCGAGGGCCCCACAAAACATGTGTATACAGAGAAACCCATACAGGAAGCACGCACAGAAGCACAGAAGTGTGGCCAAGCCCACCGTAGAAAGCAAGCGAAGCATGAAAAGCATACAGTACCAGGAAAGCATTAGAAAGGGGTAACTAAGTAAGCATAAAAAGCGAAGCAGGAAGCGACGATTGACAGAAGAAGATGGACAGAAGCACGACCTCCCGCGACACCCAGGGAGTGGCCAAAATGTCGTATAAAAGGAGAAGCAAAGCATGATTTTGTTAGTTATTAGATTGTTGTATTTTGCTCGTTTTGATCCGCGGCCGTTCATTTTTATTTGCAAGCAACCATTTCCGAAAGCAGTTAAACTGGGTCGTATATTTTTATTTGCAAGTAAACACGCCATTCATTTTGTTTATTCGACGAATCAAGCGATCGTCGAACCCACCGTAATTGTATTATCGTCTCGCCCGCACCCCCATTCCATTATAGCTGTTCCCGCCGTAACACCATTGGTTAAAGTAAAGTGCTTCACACCAAATCTGGTCCTTACATATTTTGGTGACCGTACCATACCGTTAACCACTGGAACTCCCTGCCCCCAATTAGGTGTACTCTTATCTGGGCATTTCGAAGCATTAGATAATACAGTAGTAATCATTTCCTACAGTAAGACAGTATTCGTAGAAAGCAAACTGGAAATCCCCTCCAATGAAACATTAAGCGATACATTTAAACAAATACAGCATGAAGCAAAAATTGAAGCATTTAAGCAGAAAACCCAACGTAAACCAAGAATGACCCACCAAACGCAAGATCATTTAGGAGAAATTGTTAGAGAACAGACAAAGGCCTGATTTTCAGAACATTTTCGTACTCTGCGCACACAATTGAATCAGGATACAGTAAACCCTACCCTAATAGACGATCTAAGAACAGCAAACATTCGTAATAACATGGCAAATAATTTCTACACGAAACCTACAGTATTCACGGGCGGCGTGACCCAACATTTTGGTGAATGGAACAAACATTTAGAACAATTCATGGCACTCCAAGGCATGAAAGATACAGACGTACAGTTAAAGTTGGCATGTTTAGAGATTCATTTAGGAGGAGCCGCCTTAGCAAAATTCAAAAGTTTAGCCAATTCCGAAAACCTTCCCCACACATAGGAGCAGTATAAAGTCGCATTACAGGCATTTTTCCCAAACAATAGAGATAATGAGCTACATCAACAATTTTTATGCGAGAGAAAGCAAAAGCGATCAGAAACAGTAACTGAATTCTTGTTTGATCTAGAACACCTCGCAACCCTTCCCTACCCTAACTTTAACACAGACGCACGAGAAATGATCATAAAACCCCTCTTTGTAGAAGGCATGCAAATCGAAATCAGGGAAGCAATTAAGTATAGACGGTTCGCAACTTTAAAAGAAATGTCAGACGAAGCAGCTTACATCGAACAGCAAATTCTTAGAAATGAGTTAAAATCTAACACCCTTCCCTTCATACCCCCAAAACCCGAACCCATCTTTTCCCTAACCAAAAATACAGACCAACAGGATCTTTTGCATCAGTTAGAACAACAAGTAAAAGATTTACAGTTGCAGATCAAACAAAAACCTCAACCCCCACAAGAGAGTAGCTACAACAATTTCAGTAACAATACTTTCAGCAGGAATAATGCTTACAGGAACAATACCACCCCTAGGCAACCCACATGCTTCCAGTGTGGACAACTCGGACACATAGCTCGTAATTGTAAATCAGTAGGCACCCGAAAATCATGTGAAATTTGTTTTCGTAATAATCACAGTACACGTGATTGTAAAAGCCAATGCATCCACTGTTCCCAAACAGGACATAGATCTGATAACTGCCTTTCCAAACCCTACTCAAATTTTCAATGTTTTATATGCAAGCAGAGAGGTCATACAAGCAGGTACTGCCCAAATCAACAGAGTCGTAATATTCAAAATTGCATTGAGTACAGGCAACCCCAACCCCTCATGGACATTGATGACCCCGCATTTTACTCAAAATTACCCGCCATAACTAACAGCCCTCAGACTACTTTAGGAACCATTATGCCCACTACCCACCACCGTAGTGAGGAATACGTCCTCAACCTGGATGTACCGGATTGGTGCGCCATGTCACCATCCCCCACGCCCGAAGCCGCAAAAATCGAAAAATCGCCGCCCACCATACCGGCGGACTACAAAATCCCCCGGAAACAAGAAAACAAGTCGCCCATCGCCCCCGAGGCACCCTCCAAACCCGGCTGCAACTTGTTGTCACTTTTACATGGCCTGACCCCCGAACCCTACCAATTCCGCCCCCACCAAACACTGCTACGGACCCCCACAAGTAAGCAAGTCCAAACCCCATCCCATGACTCAACTTCTAAAGTTTTACAGACTGTTCAGATTGCAAACCGGCCACCCCCTCAGCCCAAAACCGAACAACACCAAAAGCGGCCACGCCAAACTGGCCAGAACGAAAATATACAGTGCCCCGCCACCCCCACTAAAACACTATATTGGCTGTTGTATTGTATATTTTTATGCATAATAATCCTCACATCGTGTAGTGCCCAATTTCAGATGTGTGGAACTTCATTGAGCGGTCACTCAGTCAGCATACCAAAACCTGTATCATGCATGCCCCCTTCCACAGTAGACAAACCCCTACAGACATTCGGAAAAATCTATATCCCCTCCACTAAGCCTCACATTACAGATGCATACAAATGCAGTGTTCACAAACGGAAAATTTGTACTAATACAGGATTTTTTGGATCAAAAGGTATTGTCTTCGACCGAACCAAAATGCAAAATCTAAGCCCGCATGTTTGTAAGGCAATCGTAATAGACAAAGAACACAACGGTCAAAAATTATACGAAACCCAACCAGGATTTTGGTCAACAAACAACTCCCTAAGCATAGAATACACATGGTGTTGTACAGACCATTGTACCTTGGTCACTAACATCATCATAGAAATAGGACAAATAGCATCTTAGAATGGAAAATCTATGACAGGTACATTAGGTGACCTGGGGTCATGCAAACCGACATTAGGTCATTGTGTCACAGCCAAGGGATCCATTATCTGGAATGAAACAGCATTTGAAAACTTATGCCCCTTCGAATACAAAAACACACATCCCATCAAACTCACACAAACCCTCATGATAATAGAAGAACTACAAGGTGCATTGTCAGTTAAAAATACACTCTTTTTGAACCCCAACTGCCCAGAAATCCAAGACAGCATTCTAACCGAACAAGGCATTATTGTACAATTAGACAAAAGCACCCCACATCGTAACGCATTTTTAACCCCAAAAACCAACGAAACTCATACTACACTCTACGACTTTGACGATTTTGAACCCATTAATCCAAAACTAAACTGTCTAGCAGACAAAATCCAGGAATTCGAAATTCAAAATTTCAAAAACGTATGGAGTGAATTATGCAGACAGGCACAGCATCACCTTGATCTCATATGGCAAATTTTACGCCTTGATGCAACCCTTGGAGCGCGTGCATTCCTACAGAGAACCGACATAATAGCAGAATTCACAGGAGAAGCCCTTACCTTCTGGCCCTGTAAACAAGTAAACGCATCCAAAGTCTTTTACAACCATAAAATCAACCAAACATGCTACAAACTTTTACTCATCCTTGTAGGAACCGAACTCATGTTTTCAAATCCAGGAGGCAACGATTTAACCCCTTTCTCACAAACCGTTGACTGCCATCACATGCATGTAGCCCTCTACAAACAGAATAATACATGGGTCAGTGAAACAGGATCCCCGCATGTCACAAATTTACCTTTAGAAATTGTCTGGAACCAAAATTTCTCCCTTTTCCATTTTAATACACCCGCCATTTTTCATGATCAACTCACAACAATTTTGACAAACTTACTCTTTTTGAAACAATACATTTATAAAACTCACACACTCGAAAATGTTGTTAAAAAACTCGTCAATTACACCGCCCAAATGTCTCTTAACTCGGATACAGTTTACAACATGATCTCAGGCACTGGCCAAGCAATCGGAAGTACCCTCTCTGGCGCTGGTCAAGGCATAGAACATGTAATAACCGGTACCACCCAAAGTCTCACAGACGGATTAAACAATTTACTCAAAGGACACTTGCAAATCATTATGAATCTGGCCGTTATCACTGTAGTTATTGCAGGCGTCTTTTATTCTTTTCTCGTTCTTTGAAAATATTTCCCTTTTCCAAAGCATCATGTCACAAATGAACATGCGTACAAAATACCATCAAACAACAGACATTTACATGAGACCATTCCCCCATCATTCGGCCATGCTCTCTTAGAACTAGCTAATCATCATGGGGCACAAACGCAGCAGAAATACGTCCTTGTCGATATTGATACCCCCTGAACTCCTGCAATCGAACTCATTAATCAAATTTACCAATCTGCATCAAACAAGCCACCCCAAAATGTACCCGAGAAACAAACCCCTCATATTCCAATCACACTTAACGGCAAACTAACTACAAAAGGCATGATTGACACTGGTGCAGTATACTCACTCATTGATTCACGGATTGCTCAAATTTCAGTTAGACATGAAACCCCCGCTAGTCCAAGCAAAAGCAGCAAATAATCTCCCGATTCACTTTGTAGGGACCACTTTTGTCACAGTGACAGCCCAAACAATCCAGGAAACAATAATGGTCCATGTCCAAAAAGATTGCACAGCAGACATCCTTCTAGGCAAAAACTTTCTCAGTCGATTTTTGAAATATACTATCAACAATCAGAAATCCCAGGTCAAATCCCAAAACCAAATGCCCCCGCTAAAGTAACCCCCTTGACACAAAACCAGCCAAACCGTTTTGATACATTCACATGGTTAAAAGAAAACGTTAATTTAACCTCCAGTGACCTCACAGAAACTGAAAAAACTCAACTCCTACGCGCCCTCTCGAAGTATCCTACACTATATGCTAAATCCAAAACAGACGTAGGTAGAACCACCCTTGTTTCACATACAATTGACACCAATGGCTCCCAACCTGTATGCAGGCACCTTTTTCGGACATCCCCAAAAGAAAAGCAAATCATACAAGCAGAAGTTGAGCAACTCGCAGCAGCAGGTGTCATAAGCCAGAGCAATTCTCCATGGTGTACCAACACAGTTTTAGTCCCCAAAAAAGATGGAGGCCATCGTTTATGCATTGATTTTAGAGGCCTCAATAAAGTAACCAAAAAAGATACCTACCCCTTGCCCCGTATAGACGAAATTCTCGACAACCTCCGTGGGATGAAATATTCTACGTCCCTTGACCAATCCAATGCATATTATTCCATTCCCATAGCACAAGCAGACAGAGAAAAAACGGCCTTTAATTGCTCAGCCGGCCAGTATCAATTCAACTACCTCCCCTTCGGTCTCACCAACACCCCAGCCACATTCCAAAGGTTAATGGATGTTATCCTCTCGGGATTGCAATGGAACACATGCTTTGTCTATGTAGACGATGTTTTAGTCTTCGCCGATTCCCATGCCCAAATGCTGGAACATTTAGACACTATTCTTGCCCGATTCTCACAAGCAGGCCTTAAACTAAACATACAAAAATGCAAATTCTGCCAGCCCCAAGTCCAACACTTAGGCCACGTCATTTCTCAACAAGGCATTTCACCAGACCCCCATAAGGTACAGTCCATTTATGACATCCCCACCCCCAAAAGCTCCAAAGAAGTCAAATCATTCCTTGGCCTAGCTTCTTATTATCGTAGATTCATCCCAAATTGATTGTAGATTCATCCCAAATTGCTCTCAAGTTTCTAGGCCACTCACATCGCTACTCAAAAAGAATTCGGAATTTTCCTGGGGCCCTGAACAGCAAAATGCATTCACTAAGCTAAAGGAATTACTCATTCATGCCCCAATACTGCAGCATCCCGATTTCACCAAACCCTTTATTCTGCAAACTGAGGCCTCAAAACTCGGAATCGGCGCCATTCTCAGCCAGCTAGACAGTAAAGGTCAGGATCGCCCCATTGCTTTTGGGAGCCACATATTGAAACCCGCAGAACGCAACTACCCAATAACTGAGTTGGAAACCCTTGCAGTAGTTGAGTTTATCAAGTACTTCCGCCCCTATCTTTTCCAGCAACATGTTATTGTACAGTCCTACAGAAGGAAAACCCGCCCCCTCGCATTGCCATTGGGGACTAGCCCTCTCCGGTATTCAGCTAGACATTCGACCTAAGAAAGGCACTGCTAACCGCAATGCAGACGCTATTTCTGGATTCCCCTCAGAGACAGCGAAGCAATCCTTTGATATTGAGCAACTCGAAACCCGCCCTGAAATATCCACCATCAATTCTGTTCTTGAGGCCGAAGCAACTGAACAAGAAGAGCAACAGAAAAATTTTGCTGAACTTCAACGCACTGACCCAACTGTCAAAAGTATTCTAGCAAAAATCGCCAAAAAACACCCCCTTACTATGATCAAATTCGCAGTGCATCAAAACATCCTCTTCCCTATAGTTGACAAACAAGCAAAACTATATATCCCCAAATCACAGGTCCAGCACCTCATTGCCTCTCATCATGACAGCAAATTCACAGGGCATTTGCTGCCAGGAAAACTTTACACTTGCTCAGACAAAAATATTTTTAGCCCCAAATGAGCCCTGATATCAAACGTTACTGCAAAACTTGCCACCCATGCCAGACACAGAAAGCCCTCCGGCACAAAGTACATGCGAATTTGGTACCAATTCAGCCGACTGGCCCATTTGATAGAGTCGGTGTTGATTGCATGGGGCCATTACCCCTCACTGAAGACGGCAACTGATTCATTGTCGTTTTCATCGACTATTTCACAAAGTATGTAAAGGCATTCCCGACCCCTGATATCACTGCAGCCACTATCGCCAAATTATTCGTAACCAAAATTGTTTGCCGTCATGGGTCCCCAAAAATCATCCATTGTGATCATGGCTCTGATTTTGTATCTGATCTCTTCTCACAGATCACTAGCTTATGCAACACTCAGAAAATTCATACCACCCCATATCATCCCATTGCCAATGGGGAAGTTGAGCATTGCAACCAGACCCTAGCCACCCGTATCCGCATGTACATCAATTCAAATCACACTGATTGGGATACTTATCTGCCCTATGCCGTTTTTTCGATCAGCATTCATAAAAATAATAGCACCTAGTATCCCCCATTTGGGTTACTCCACGGTAGGCAAGCTAATCTGCCGTCAGACGCAGCCTTAAATTTTTTCCCCACGTCCTACATGGTTGATTTAGACGATTACACCCTTCGTGTAAAATCACATTTTACAGAAGCACTCTCAACCGTGCAGAAAATTTTACAAAAAGCTCAAAACCACTATACCCATCAGTATAACAAGCATGCTCGGAACATACATTACAATTCAGGTGATCTTGTTCTTTACAAAAACCATTCGTGTAAACAAGGGTTGACTCCCAAATTCCTCCCTCGCCAAAACGGGCCCTATACAGTTCAACATTTCATATACCCCAACGTTACACTCAAACACCCCCATAAGAATATTACATTTACAGTACATGTAAATGAGACAACCCCTTTCTACCCTCTGAAAGCAACTATCGAACCTACCCCCACCCCTCCTCACCATCGAAAGCCTTGAATGAGGACGTTCAACTCCGGAAGGAGGGAAATGTAACGTACCTGCTAAAGCAGTACTGTAAATATATAGCATACTGTATGTGATAAACATTTAGTAAATATTATTCATTTTCCTATTTTATCGTCTCAAGGGTGTCTGGGGTTCACACCCAAACATTCCTATAAAATTACTTGAAGTACTTTATTTTGATCCATTCACACCGGGGTAGCCCAATTAAGATGCCCCAATTAATTTGCACAAACGGCAGCTGGTCCCCTAGAACCTACACTAAACTACACATTCCACAGCTACCATAATCCCCGGTAAAAATCGTAAACAACACCTGCACACAGTAAAATACGTAAAAGCCCCGCCAGACAGTAGTCTCAAGTGTAACAGTAGCGACAGCCCCACAAAACATGTGTATACAGAGAAACCGATACAGGAAGCATGCACAGAAGCACAGAGGTGTGGCCAAGCCCACCCTAGAAAGCAAGCGAAGCACGAAAAGCATACAGTACCAGGAAAGCATTAGAAAGGCGTAACTAAGTAAGCATAAAAACCGAAGCAGGAAGCGACGATTGGCGGAAGAAGATGGACAGAAGCACGACCTCCCGCGACGCCCAGGGAGTGGCCAAAACGTCGTATAAAAGGAGAAGCAAAGCGTGATTTTGTTAGTTATTAGATTGTTGTATTTTGCTCGTTTTGATCCGCGGCCATTCATTTTTATTTGCAAGCAACCGTTTCCGAGAGCAGTTAAACCGGGTCGTATATTTTTATTTGCAAGCAAACGCGCTGTTCATTTGACGAATCAAGCGAACGTTGAACCCACCGTAATCGTATTATTGTCTCGCCCGCGCCCCCGTTCCGTTATAGCCGTTCCGGCCATAACGCCATTGGTTAAAGTAAAGTGCTTCACATCAAATCTGGTTGTTACAACTTTCTCATTACTCGTACTTTTTTGCATTTTTTTATCCAGTCGCTCACATGGAATTTACCTCTAATCCATACTCGCACACATATTTTTATTGATTTATTGCTCATCAACCTTTGAACCTTTGGATAAAATTGAGTCATTTTATTATTTTCGAATTCATCTTGAATTTCTAACTTGCATTCAGAATCACACACAGCTTTTGAAAACTTTGTCAACTTCTGAAATAAAGCTGCTTTCATAGTACTCTTTTTTCATGTTCAAAAATAATTTTAAAATTCGCATTCATTCAGACCACAGAACGTTGGTTAATTTTTTTCCAACCAACAGATGCGCTCTAATGTCCCCGCACTATCTTGTCTGCCCCTATTGTCCTGCGCTCTAATGTCCCTGCGCTCTATTGTAATGCGCTCTAACGTCCCTGCGCTCTATTGTCCTGCGTTCTATTGTCCCTGCGCTCTATTGTCCGCACTCTAATGTCCCTGCGCTCTATTGTCCTGCATTGTATTGTCCTGCGCTCTAATGTCTCTGCCCTCTATTGCCCTGCGCTCTATTGTCCTGTGCTCTAATGTCTCTGCGCTCTATTGTCCTGCACTCTAATGTCCAGTCACGCTTTTCATCACCTGATCTCATGACTAGATGCAAGCAAGTTTATATGGCTCGAGCATATGCTACGAAGCTCGTCTTCTATAATTTATCTTGGTCAACGCCTGTTTCCATTGACTTCATCTTTTGAGCTGAAGGCTGTGAATTTTGACGGAAAGAACTCCTAGAAATATAATGCTTTGGGTTTTGTTAGACATTATCAATTCTGGTGCAGTCTATATATGAGGGCGTCTTTTATTGTAGGGCTCGCTTTATTAGAATTAATACGGTTTTACATTGTCCTAGGACAATGTAAAAAACGATCTGAATAACCATTGAAGAAATTCAGGGTGTCTGGTGGTTTTCCAAAATACAATTCCCTGACTTCTTCAGGATTGCCAGGTCATTTTTGTAGAATTTTCCAGTTTTTTCGACCAAAAACCAGTAATTCCTACATCAAATACGGAGGCTTGAGCAATGTGCCGATGCATTCAATCAGTTAGATAGTGTTGCTAACAAACAATAAAACCAAAAAATATCAGCTATAAATTAACTATTTTTCATTAATTTGCTAGATGAAAAAAGCAAGTAAAATTCAAGAATTAGGCACTCAATCAAAAAATGAAATTCTTTGACCAGTAAGAACTTGTATCACTGCTCAGTACTAATCAGAAGCTATAAAGACGCATAATGCTATAAAGCAGACATGAAAATAAATAATTCTATTAAATTGATCTTAAAATATTTTCACAGCATTTTTTGATTCTGAAATTTGTCTGCAACATAATGTACTCTAAAACTAGTGGCTAAATGTATTAAAATTTCAACTAAATCTGTCATCATCTGCATTTCGGCAGTAATAATGCAAAATATAGATACAGAGTTAATGAACCTCTCCTCTAAACAGAGAATTGAATCAACGACAATCGAATTTGAAACTAGATACTTTTGAAAAAAGAAGAGCCCTAAACCGTATTGTCATCTACATAAAACACATTCCAAAAAAACTGATTTGAACATAGGAGACTTCTGCGCCGATCAAGAGTTCACAAAACAACTTGGAACTAAAAGCGACACTAAAAAACTCTTTTTTTGTAGAACAGTCGGCATGGTACAATCACGGTCAAAAAGGCATTTAGCTCTTACAATTGACCAAAATTGAACTTATCCAATTTAGAGCGAAAAATTTTATTGTTTCTAGATGTTATTATCGATTCAGGAAGTTTATTCCAAATAGGAATAACTCTATTTGTAAAGAAGTATTTGTCCTTGGAATATCTGTTTTTAACTTCCAATTGTGGTTGGATCGGGTCTGAGTATGTGTAATGGTGCAGAAATCACTCAATTTTGCGTCTACTTCATGGTTTATTATCTTATATAACATGACCAAGTCATTCAAACGCCTTCTACTGTCAAGTGTCTCTAACTTTAATATAGTCAAACGATCATTATAAGAAACCTCAGGATAGTTGAGAACCCTTTTTGTGAAGTATTACTGTACTTTTTCAATGGCTCTGATGTTCTTAGTTGAGTGGGGTGACCAGATGGTAGTTGCATATTCCAGAATAGGTCTCACGTACGTTTTGTATGCAGTATTCAGTAAGAATTTATCTTTGCTTACAAATCGCCGAAATATAAGATATAATCTGTAGTAATCATTCTTTATAATATGACCTATATGTTCATCAAATTTAAAATTTTTAGTTAAAAAAATACCAAAATCTTTAACATAATTCTCAGTATCCTCAATTATTCTATCGTCAATTTTGTATTTCTTCATTTTGTTATCAAATCCTTACTTTTAGAAGTAAAGAGAGTTAGTTGGGATCTTTAAGACCATCTGACAATAGATTCTAGAAATTTCTGAAGGTCCCCACTGTTTTCAGTACAGCTGAAGATTTTTATATCATCAGCGAACAAAAGCATGCTTACTTCAGGTGATCGTGGTAGGTTATCTATATCATTGACATATAAAAGGAATAGTAAAGGACCCAAAACACTGCCCTGTGGGACACCGCTTGTTACATTTTGAGAAGTACATAAGGTATTCTTTAACTTAACTCTTTGTTGTCTATCAAGAAAATCAGTAATCCATGACAATAAATTTCCCTTGAGACCATATTTTTCCACTTTTGCAATAAGCTTCGAATGTGGTACTGTGTCAAAAGCTTTAGAGAAATCCAAATATATTACATCAACTGCCCTTTTTTGTCAATGTTATCAATTAAGTATTTAGAGAACAGTAAGACCTGGGTTTCACAGGATCTTTTCTTCACAAAACCAAACTGATGATCAGAAATACAATTGTTAACAATAACAAAGTTGGTCACTTGAGCTTTCATGATTTTTTTTTCAAGAATCCTACAACAAACGCAAGTTAAAGATACAGGCCAATAGTTGGAACTTTCACTTGTGATCCCTTTCCTGAAGACTGGAGCCACATGAGCCATTTTCCAGATGCTCGGAAGGCGCCCAGTCAGTACTGAAATATTGAAAATTTTTTTAGTGGGTGGACTAAGTAATTGGCTAATCTATTAAATATTATTATTGGTAAACCATCAGGTCCGACTGAATTTTAATTTTTAAATCATCTAATTTTGAGCAAAATATCATCATCTTAAACTTTTATTTCTGCTAATCTATTTTTACTTGAATTAAAATTTAAATCAGTTCCAATTTTATTATCTTTTGTGAAGACTGTGGAGAAAAAATATTAAAAGCTTCTAGGATGTCTTCTGTTTCTATTAATAATTTATCATTTTGTCTAAGGACTGAGATTTCTTGCCTATTATTTAGACCCTGGTTAACGTAGTTATAAAATAATTCAAGGTTTTCATGTCTAACAAGCCTCATTTCTCTTTCAATATGAAAGTGTTCTATTGCTTGCTTAAGTTTTTTTGAAATATCTGAAAAATGATTCTTTGATACTGGGTTTTTATTTTCCTTGTATATCTTCCAAGATTTCAATTTCTTGTTCTGAAGGTGTCTTATACATCTGGGATAAATAAATCAAAATTTGTTGCCTTAAAATGTAGAATTTTTTCATTCTTGGGTTTTTGCTTGGGTCCCAATATGTCAAAAACAATGCTATTATCGTCGCATGAATGAGATGAGGGTGGTTGAACTTCAACATTTCTACATAGACATTCCTGATTTGTTAGAATAAGATCTAAAATATTTGAGCCACGAGTAGGTTGAATGACTAATTGGGGGAAACCACATCTATTAAGATAATTCCAATACATCAAACTCACATCATCATTTGGTGTACTTTCAGATGTCCAATCTATTTTAGGTAAATTAAAATCTCCAAGTACGATTGTCGGTTTATTATTCAGACTAGACCTTTCAATAAATTGACACAACTTTACATCAGTTTCATAATCAGTTGAAGGAGTTCTATATACTAAAATACATTGAATCCCAAGATTTAGAACATCAATTACGATAGTTTCCAAGCACTTGAAACACTGAGGTATATTTATCACTCTAATTAAATGAGATTTTCGCACCAGTACACATATGCCACCTCCGTGACGGTTTCTATCTTTCCTAAAAATCTGGAAGGACAAATCAGAGACAATTATACTATTTGTTATGCCCTCATCTAGCCATGTTTCTGTGAGAAATATAAAATCATAATTATTGAGTATTGAATTCAGATAAATTATCTTATTTTTTATACTACAAACATTTATGAGAATAGATTTAATTAGGATTTCCTTTACATTTTCAGGTGCAATTTTTTTGCCAGCACAGCTTCCATCTCAAACATGCAGACTGTGATTATGACGTGGCATTTTCTTCACTATTTTACTGGCACTATAATTTATAAAGAAATTATCTTTATCTTCCAATTTTTCAAATTCTGCACGTAGTATTTGACCCGTTTCTCTTTGTAAGTATGACAAGTCTGGTCTCGCTCTCATACCTTCAACTTTCAAATTCGTATTTATCATTTTAATGAACAGTTTTTCGACGTACTGTCAGCCAAAAAAACTTTGTTAAATTTCAGTTTGTCGGATATTTGTGGACCATCATGAAGTGTACATAAAAATGAGTCAACATCGATTTTTAAATCTGCTCTGTAATGGTTAATAATTTGTTTGATTTGATCTGAGTCTGAAATATTTTCTTTTATCAGTAGGCCAAACAAGATGATGTTATTTTTTTCATTTCGATTTTGAGGGCGTCTTTTATGAATGCCTGCATTGATGGGCTGTTGCTCATTGGATTGATGACCGATTTTTGATAAACTGAGGTCGTCAACTGCGAGTCAAATAAACCAGCTGGTAATTTGGTCAATGTTGGTGGTTTAACTAGCAATTCAATTTCCACAGTTAACTCAGTGATTTTCGACAATGAACCTAAGTTAATATTGTTTATCAGTTGCTCAAGGGCATCAAATTTTCGGTGTAAATTCAATATCGACTTGACATTCAGCAAACAGAAGGGACAAAAAAATGGCTGGTTATATGTGGGATTGGAAATCGTATCATATTGGTCATTGTTAACCAGCACACACTTCGGGTGGGACCAAATAGAACAATAGTTGCAACAAATCGCTTTGTCGGTGTCACAAACATTCTCGCTACAAATCGTGCAAATTATAATGTTGTTGGTGTCAATTTTTGAATTTTTTGACTTGATGTTCATATTTGTCATGTGGGTGTAGAGGTAGATGAGTTACAACTGGCGTTCGACTTTACTTTTGATTGTTGTGTAGGCTTCGTTGACATTTTGAATATCAATAAAGCCAATTTTGCTGAAGAATGAATTAATGCTGAGCTGGTAATGGCAACAATAAGCAAATATGATGTTGCCGGGAAATTAATTGACAAAGTCAATTTCGCCGAAGAATAAATAATGATGAGTGATGGCGACAATAAATGAATATGATGTTGCAGGGAACTTGGTGATGTTGCCACAAAAATAATTGATCAAGCTAGTTTCGTAGAATAATAAGATAATCCTCTTGAATGTACCTTAATATTTTAGGGTAAAAACCTTTAGCTGTTCGATCAGGACAATTAATCTCATTACATTAGTAGCTCAGTATCTGGATAAGGTTATAATTTGTGATGATCATCAAATTAGAAAACATAGCAATATCAGCAGAAAAGTTGAAATCCTAATTACCCTTCAAAAAACGTTAAATATCAATAGTTAGAGATTAAATAGAACCACAAATATATAAAAACTATTAAATTTTGATTCAATAATGGTACTAGACTTCCCTGAGAACTGCACTTTCGTCAAACCTAGCTAAATAATAATACTAATGCTTAAAATCGGCACGAAGCGCCGGAAATTTTTGAGGTTTTGAAAATCTAAATTGCAAATTTGGCTTATCATTCGACAATTCGGGCTTATCTTGGAATTAAAAAATACATCATAAAAATCATAATCGAAATTCCCTTACTTTTCCAGGTTTTCCATGCAAAAATTTTTATCTCTGTCTTTTCCAGGTTTTCCTGGTTGCTGGACAACCTGTAAACTAATCGCTTCTAGGCTGTGAGACACTTGATACTCTGTTTTACTTTCTGACTAAATTTAGTAATATCAAAAGATTAGGGAACCTTAAAGACAATTAAAGCGTAGACTGCTCTAACGACTTTTGTCGAATGAGCCAAATGGGACATTGGCAATGATGCTGCATGAATCGATGCTGTTTACAGATATTGAAAAAGTACTGTGGCAGGTTTGGATGGCGGCGGCTTCGCCTATGCGCTGGTCCGAATTCCAGATAAAAATTACGAAAAATATACGTGATGACGCATTGACTAGTTGATCATTTGAGTGCCAAATAAAACTGAAATTTGCATAATGGATTAGAAATAAGGGACCTCTTGTCTTTGAAATCGGGTATCTTTTAGAACATCTTTGTTATAACAAAAGTCCTGCGTGGCTCTATTTTAGTCTGTCCTCACTTATATCAGCATAAACGAACGGCTTAACACCGTTCGTACTTACGAACTCATTTGTCTTGATTGCAGAATTAATGCTCGTGAATAGGCATCAAGGGAACAAGATTCTTTCTTAAAGGAACTAAATGAACAGCAATCATATTTTTTAAACCATATTGTCATTAATTTTTGAGTAACAAAACATGAAGTATATAACATTAATATGCGATCGTTGTTAATTATCAGGTACAAATTGCACTCTGGGAATGGATTTCAGATAACTTCTAACGTTCAATTCTCTGTTGGCTGGCTCTGAGTAGATCTTCTCCCTGAAATTTCCTGCGCTCTTTGATACGGTATCGAGCTGTTCGTTGATGGTGTCATTTTCGTTGCTCGATATTGTCGTAGGTGTGGTCGGTTTTTTCGTGGTTACTACTCTACGCGTCGTAGTGGTTATAATCAAGGTCGCCACTTTTTCTTCTTTGGATTTATCCTCATTCTGAATATAAATTTCTGGATACTTCAATTTTACTTCTAACATGGAACTTTAAGAATGCGTGGCATAGTTCAAAAACACGAATAATATATCACAAGTCATTTCCCAATTTAATTTATTCACAATAAAATTTTTCAAGATGTTCCAAATGAATCATCCTCAATTTGCATGACGTAATCAACATACTCACTCATGTCATATTCAGGAAATTTCTCATGGGCTAATAACTGTTCCGTTTCGCAAGCTTTCGAATAGCGGTATAGTTTTAAAAATGCTTGATGTTACGTCATATGGACTGATGCCCGGTTTCATCAGAGAAACTTGAGCTCCGGCTGGGCTACAGGTTAAGCTACGGGTTAACTCAATACTATTGCCGTTATGGTGCAGCTCAGCTGCAGCTTAACTCCTACCCAAACCATATCGACAGAGCAAACAGTCACATATTTAACTAATCTAGATTGAAGAGTACGTTGCTTTGGCGGTAGAAGTCCAACCGGTCGTCCTCAAGAAAAAAGAAAAAATTTGAGGCCGCCCCTAGCGCCGGCGTAATCCCTGCCAAATTTGTGTATGTAGTCACCGTACAGCATCAGCGAGAAGAAAAATAAAGTCGACCAGCTTTTAACCGAACTCTAACAACATGTAACTCGGTCAAAAATGGAGATATAAGAATATTAAACCATATTTATAATAAATGTCAACCATCGATTGACAACCGATTTGACGCGTTTTAAAACAAAAGAATTTCTGCTCGAAAAACCAGTATTTGGTCTGGTCGAACACCTATCTGCGTGAAATGAAACATATTCTGAGTGAGGTCTCTAAACCCCAAAAACATGATCCTTGCAATGCTCCTCACCTTAGGTTCAACGTCGTCGTAATACTCGTCTTCCGTAAAACCGGCTAAATCGGGATCTTGAGACAACTTTTCCGACGTCTGGAATCTCTTCTCCAAATTTATATCCATTGCTTCTTCGGCGTTCTCGGTCGTTGTGACCGGCTCGGACGTCGTAAACGTTACTTTGACACCGTTCGTGAAGACCCGTCTCGGTATGGCCGAAACTCTAATGTTGGCCGGCCATTTAATTTTGCCTAGTTCGGTTTTTTTAGCCGCTTTACCCAATGCGACGTCGACGGCCGAATCGGCATCGGTCTCGTCGTCGATCGGTGTCGTTGACGACCAGTGCTTTGGATTTCTTGTCGTCGGCACGTTCCATTTTAGAGTGATGGGCGGCAAATCTTTGAGATAGTTTTGCAAAGGGAATAGCAAATAGGAAGCAAGTTGGCCATTGGAATAACCTAGAAATTTTGTTCAATGGAATCGCGTAACCGGAAACACTGATTTTAGTTCCAAGATGGAATGGATTTACGGTCTGCTATTTTGTATTTTAATAAAGCTCAAGAAATCTTCCGTTACATCGATGTGGAGTGAAGGGGTTATCGCCATCACAGGGAACGCTTGAGTGAAATCTTTTTGGGAGTAATGAAGACAGAGGGTGCTTTTGTCTAACAATGAGAAATTAGTCTTTTTGAAACGTTACCAAAAAATGCCATGCGACACATGTAAAGCTTCGAGGTTCGACCACAAATGTGATGAGTGAAAAATTAACCATACCTCAAAAATACGTATTTTGTACAGTTTATGCGAGTATTTGTTTGATCTAGAAATAGAAGCTTGCATTGCAAATTTAATCCAAAGATTGAAATTTTTGCAATTTTTGGAATTTTAGTTTACAGTCATTAAAATCTAGTAAGTAATCAGGAATGCAATGAAGACCAATAGTATTTTGTCAGTAAAATGTTTAGAGTATATGCACGACACACGTATTATTATGTTGCATAAAAACTGTGGTTTACATTGCACTTTAAATTCTACTTTTTGACGGTTATTTATGAACCAAATTTATACATTTTTCTATATCATCAAGTCAAAATACGAGCGTCACTGATCCAACTCCATTATGTTATGGCCAGGCCCTTAGCCACATACCCACAAAGTTTTATCAAAATTTGAGAGCCCTTGGATGTGCCACAATGAAACAGGTGAAAGTCATGTTTCAACTAAATAATAAAAATTCTTGTTTAAAATTGCACGCATTCTCTCAAAATTGAAATTATTCAACTAGAACTTTTAAGCTTTGTAGGCTGATAATCTGACTATATACCTATACGGTTTCGTTAGATTATCGTCATCCAATACATAGGAAATTATACAAAGTGAATTAAATATCAATATTTGAAGCCAAAATCGATTATGTTTTGTCAGAATATTTGGTCACATACCAACTAAGTTTCATCATAATATCGGTATTGACCCTTTATATATAAAATTATAATCAAGCCATATACTCCACTAGTAATCACGAATAAAATCGAGGCTTAAAAATATTTGGTACCTGCACTTGATATGAGGAACTAGGTACACTTCATTAAATTTATTCATTCAGTTCACCCAATCACACAACCTAAAGAACTACATATAATTATGAATAAGTTGTATTATATCCAACGAACCAGCATTCACTGCAAGCTGTTGGCTTTTTCCCAGCCATATTTGTTGCATGAAAATCTATAAAACCAAAGTCATCAAATTTATGTAGTAAAAATTTGCACAAGTTATTAGTGAAAATGTTAAAAATAATTGACAACATTTGGGTTGAATCCATTGGATTAAATGCCCCATATGCTATTGTAAGGACGTAGGATTATATCATTTTCGTTGCAAAATGGTTGACATCACAATTTATCCCGTGTTCCTGAGGGGTTTGTGTGAAAAACCTCAATTTTTTCATAGTAGAGTTGTGGTACGTTGTGCCAGAGAACTCCCAAATAAAAACTTTCGCTGTGATCAGACAAAGATACAATCAATAATTTGCACGCAGCCTGTTTTGAGGAGTTCACAAGTTGAAACAAACCTCAATAAAGCACTATTTGTGTTAAATATATGAAAATTTAGTAAAACTTTTTTGGGCAATAAGAATATTTTCTTTAAAGCAGATGAAATTATCTTTAAAATCCGATATACTTACTATTTACTGTCATAGTTATTCAAATCAATCCGCTTTCAACAGTTTACTTTCATATTCTAAACAAGGATCGAAATAGCAGGATCCTTATGTGGTTCTTTACTCATTATTACCATCATTGATCAGAATGTTTCAAAACATCGTTTCTAGACGTTTCACAGTGTGCTCTTTCTTTTCCAACGAAAAAATAAACTTTTTTCCTCTTTAATGTTCAACAATCTTACATGAAATTTCCAATTCTTTATATGATCAATTCTTCAAAGACCACTGAAATATTTTGAAATCATTAATTTTACGCTTAATATAGTTTTTCGTAACATTTATTCAGGAAAAAAGTTAAATTCGGAATTTCATGGTGTGAAAATCCAACAAAAAACTATTGTAGTGGGGTCAGCCAAGATTCTGTCCGATGTCCAGACTCTAGCTAAACCCTCTCAGAAACATGTGTAGTTGCCACTACAGAATGTCGTGGGATCTTCTCGACAATGACTGACTTCCCAAGCCCAGAATCCAGAAATTTATTATGGCATGAGAAAGTCAGCTCTGACGAATGATGGATTTTTCCTCATCTCTAGAGCGACAACTTAAGCATCGAATTTTTTATGATAGACATTTTCATCGTCTAATTTTTCCAGTAAAAACTTACGTAGTCTTATGGTCAAGGAGCGACATTTATATGCTTCCTTAAAGCCCAAACCTTTTTCCACAACATCAAATCGGTCAACCTCATAAAAATACTTGAACAGCTTCTTGAACCTCAGGCAAGCCAGGGGTCAAACTAACCAGTTCATGTCACAGCTTTGTATTGCCATATCACGAAAACTTGTTCATTGTGAAATTAGCTTGAGGTTACCCAAAATAAAATGTTAGAATGAAGTATAAGGACCCTAGTACGATCTTTTTTAGAGCAGTTGAAGGCATTGTTCTCTATTTTATATGGCTCATCAGAAACAGCTGTAAGATCTTCAGACTCTTCTGTTCTGGGTGTGATTTTCGGATCCATAGCAAACCCAGAACTTTGATGTTTGAAGGGGTGTAATCTCTGGCTGATCTTCATGAACCACATGATGGATTTCAAGCTTTGGTCACTGTCAATATTTTCGTTTCAAATATGCTTCTGGTAAAAACCTTGATGTGGGCTATGGCTGAGTTGATTTCAGTAGATATGAACTAGGAACTGAATTAGCTCATGATACCAACTGCTTTAAAGTCCATCTTCTTTTATTCAATTTTGAGATTACCATTGATTAACGATGTTCCTTTGACCTTTCCATGAGTCGTGCCACTTCTGATGAATTTCTCAGCGATTTAACATCGATTATTCTCACCTTGACAACAAAAAATATTAGAGGCCCTATTATCTGAAAATGATCCACAGAGTTTATACTTATGCACTGTTTTATCATTTTTTTAATTTAAACAAATTCTTCTCCCAGTCCACCACTAGCATCTTTATAGTTATTTAGTATATAATGGATGTCGATATTTTCACGAAACTTGGTGTGTATTTGGCCAAATATTCCGGCCGCAATATAGTCGATTTTGGCTTGAATTATTGATATTTTTACTAAATGGCACACAAATTTGCATGTTTTTCAATAACATCCAAAATGTGCTTCACTTTGTATGCTTTACCATCTATAGGATCACGTGTATAAGTTAATAGCGTTTTTATGTATATTGCTGACGTCTCTTGACCTAAGTAGAGATCTCAACATAACAGGGGTCTCCAAGTGCAAATTTTGAAATCTTACATGAATGTTCATAATTTGAAATCATACACGAATTTGCATCATGAAATCATATTTTGCATAAATATGCAAAAAATAAGGTTTACCTACATCAAACCTCAGGAACAGTGACAATAATACAGACAAGGGAAAATCACATTCAATAACGCACGCTGACAGACGTAAAAAAAGTTTTTCACAAGGAGACAATATGATCTCATATCATTTCTCATCTGTGGGTTCCTGAATTTCATCATAGTTTAGAATTCTGTATCTCATAGATATGAACGCTATTTCGCATGAACATTTTTTTAGAGCTCACAAAGATCTGTCTAATGCATGTCTCAGCGTCTTCTAGTTCTTCTCGTCGTTGAGATCGGATATAGGAAAACTTACCACTGTAGACCACATTCATATACATTTTACTGTAAATATTGCCTATGGCAAAAAAATATTATTGTAACATTGCATGCATGGCTATTGAATGAACCATAACATCTAAATATGTAGAATTTACACCGAAGACCTTTCCTCGTTATCTCAGCAATTCCCAGTCCTGCGTGACATTATTACGGTTTAGTAGAAAATCGTAAAAGTAGGAAGACATGATTTGTTAATAAATGCATCTAATAGATCGCTGTGAAAACTCCGATTGTGTTCATATAACCTGGTAGTAACTTTCTGGTACTCTTTTACTTTCAAAGTTTTCTTCAATAACTCATATTCTACTGCACCTATCTCAATGCAATTTTCTATATCACATTTGCCGGAAAATTCTTCATTAGTCTCATACCGAAATAAAGGTTAACAGTATGAAAAAGTAACGCTGAATAAACGTAAAGAACAAATCAATTTTTCACAGGGAGGAAGATGTGCTTTTAGGAGAGCAGCGCCGAAAAGATCCCAAACTTTATTCAATTCTTCGAAGTTCGTGTCATTCAAAAGAACATTATTTCTGTGAAGAAACTTTGATCAAATTAGGAACACTAGTATAATTATTGAAGGAGAATTCAGATGAATATGTTTTGGCTCACCTATTTACTGTGGTATTGTATGCCAAGTGCTTTTATTGTCATCACAAATCCATTAAAAGAAAAGCTCATAGCTTAAAGCCATGTTTTCTGTTACTGCCTCAGTTGCTCATTCCCAAAATAATATTTACAATAAACTTCATTAGCAGTGACGTCACATTGATACCAAAAAATAAACTCTTTCACACTGGAGTCATTCAGTAGTCGATAATGTCTCGACCCGTTAAGGTAAGAAAATGCACGGGTCTCTCCTGATCGTTACGGAAAGATGTATCACGTCAGATAGAAAAAAGACTCCCAGAATCTTCTAAAGGACTATAGTTCATTTAATTAAAAATAATAGACGTAGCGAAAACCGAAAACGTAGGTCCGATTTGATACACTATATTCACTTAGTTGGAAACTTTATACTGTAGAACCACGCAATTTTCTATCATAAACACTAAGCCTAAGCCCAAGCCTAAGCCTACTACAAGACTGATATGTATATCAAATGTTTCAAAAAATATCGTGGTGGTAAAATTGTAGTAAAAGGCTCAACTGACTTCCATAGGGTCGCTGCATCGGTCATTTCAAGATGAATGAAGTATAATACTGCCATTGAAAGCAGGCTGCCGAATGAGAATTTTGCTTCATAAGTTTTAAGAGTCAGAAACGTCATTTCAACTGAAATCTTTATTCTTCCATTGAATACGAAATTGTGGTGCATCAACTAAGAACTAGAGGGTGATCAAAAATAGTCGCAGTCTTGGAATTCCTATCTCAGTGGACGCAATTTGCTACACGGCGTTGCTATACAATATACTATCTACAAATATCTAGGAGTAATTCAACTCAGAATTTTCGCTTAGCACAAGATTCTTTTGGAATATTATTTGTTCTGAATTCTCTACTTATTTTGATAGAGCCTGTTAAAAAACAAATAAAGAACAAGGTTTTCCAAAGACATATTAGACAAAGAAAATTCTCTTCTCTGTAATGAATTTCATTTTTGCAAACAATTAACGGTACTTACGAGATTAGTACCAATTCCATTACATAATTTGAAAATTCGGATAATCGTAATCACTGAATATTGAATGGCAATGGGCCGGTTCACTGTCGACGCTATGATTTTGTAACTTTTTTTCCCAGTATATGGAACTTCTATAGTGGATCTTTCGTGTGATATGCGAGTGACACTAATGTTTGACAACTCTCAAAATTAATTAGACTCACGTCACCCTTGCAACGAGTTTCTACTGAGAAGCCTTATATTGAACTGATTGATCTGAATGATCATCGGATTTTCTGATACTGGCTGACCCGAAAAATAGAAGGCGATGACTTAAGTGTCGAACAGTAGATATAGAAATCTTGCAACTCATCCGTTAATCGAGAAAATTCTAGATGCTCATATGACGACTTCTCCTATCATCATTATGTCTGATTGATTATATTTCTCGCTATATTATTTGCCTGTAGATCCGACGGAGTCAGATCCAGCAAAAGAATCAAACCCGGTCGAGAACTGGGATCATCTCGTCAGAATAATCATCTTCTTTTCTACGTGTGTGTTTCGTACAAAAAACGAGACATTTACAACAGTTAGGTTGTTCACGTACGTGCATGCGTTAACTGGAAGACATAACTACTAAATTACAGGATATCTATCATGGCCAAAGTTCAAATGATTTGGTTCGAAGAATTCTTGTACGCACGATGACGTACCATTCCGGCACCCCAAGATATGGGACAGCCATTGAACATGTGTTAAGCTTACCGTATAAGCATAAAGTTAATAGATATATGTTTAAATGCAGCATGGCTTCACAAAGCGCAGCGGATTATTATTGAAAATCAGCAAAAATTGGTGATAAATTTGTTATATTAAAATATACAAAAGAGAAAAAAGATCGTCGACCCTGGATTCAATTTTATTGCGACACAATTTTCGATTCTCATGTAAAAAAATAACTTTCCTTTCTTGCGTAAGGGAAAGCGAATTTTTTTTCCAAGATGATGGGCAAAATGAGCGTCACCTTTTCCAGGGCTGAGATCGCAGTGTCGGGCATCTTTTTACCTGCATATTATCTGGTTTTGGGGCAGAATAAGGATGATTGACATATTTTTTTGGCCAAAATCTAGGACACTGGAGATATTCGCAGTTAAGTCACGCATAAAAGTTTTGCACGTACATTGCGAAACTTACAGAAGGAACGATAGTTCTGAAGAATAATGCTTTTGGACGGAAGAAAATGCGTAACAAACACAATAGTCAAAAAATTAATTTTTTCCCGAAAGAATATTTCTAAACGCAGATTACTTTGGGTTTAACTTTCGCTTGGCCGAGGAATTTTTGTAATAGATCAAATTCTGCTTCCACCAGTTGACCATTTGAAAGTGTGAGAGAAAAAATTTATGTTCAAGCAGATTATAGATTGAACTAAGGTGCTGAGTAAATGATGTCTTACTACTACCCACTTTTGGCGACTGATGTGCACATTAGGCGACTCAGTGTTTCCGTGAACCAAGTCCTTATATTCCCGCCTTTTTCGAAAGGTTTTGCCGACAATACTAATTTTTGTCATTTTTCAATGTACAATCATTTTATGATAAACAAACTATATGTACTCAACTGATATGAAAAGTACAATTTGTGAAATTTCTTCAGTTCCAGAATTTCCAATGCAGAAATGCCTGCTGCTCTTTTAGCATTATGCATGCTTCGCGGTAACTTATGAAACGGGTCATGCAGGATATTCTACAAATCATCTAATAGATTCGTATAAGTACTAATGGATTGATGAGGTTTACTTTATCAGAGTGAGCATCGATATCTTTAATTGATCCGCATTTTCTTTTTTGAGCAGTAATCATGTTTAGACAATATAGACAACGAATCTCCTCACTGCGAACGGTACTAAATATAAGAAGTTCTTCAATACTGAAGAGTTGCACTTTTATCCTCCAAGAAATTGTTCCTGTGACGTGGAAAACATAATGTTTAAGGAAAATTCTCGATTTTGAGCCTGATAGATCGATACAGGTACGACTTGATCGCCTAATAAGCGGTAATATCATCAATCTCTTTTTAAACGCGGCTAAAAAAACAGCTCATAATACTATTGCCCATGCCATTAAAATGACAGAAGCAGTGAAAACCAAAAAGTCTGTTCAATTTGATATGGAATTTTTACTTAGTGGAAGACTTTATACTGTAGAAAAAGGGCGAATTTCCTCATGAGAATGGGAAGGCCACAGCCGTTGAAAAAGCAACATGCTTATGCAATCTCGATTTGTACAGAACTACGCCAATACCTGTGTACTAATCGAGAAATTTTGACCACTTAACCAGGTTATTGAAGGTAATTTTTATTTGTTCTGTTTGCCGCACACTGACGAAAAAATTCTTTGTTTGATTAAAGTAATAAGCTCACTAGCTTTTTCCGTACTGAACTTACTTTCATTTTCCCGGATGACAGAAGAGGGAGTAGGCTATTACATGGAGTATATACTCCACCGAGGAGCTACTCTATGGAGTAACCTGTTCATTGTCTGCCACGTTTTTTACTTTCTCTTCTGTCATACAAAATTGAGACACTCCGGGAGATACTCAGCTGTTTAACTCTATCGAGTAGGCTACTCCACCTTTTGTCATTCAGGCCTGAACGTCGACATGTTGTTGATTATCCTATTTTTGAGTAATCATGTATAAATAGGCAGCAAAAAGCTGTAGTCTGTAAACTATACTCCATTCATTCTGAAATGATCGATGCAGCGGTCGGCGTTTCGGCAAACGCAGCCTTAAGAGACATCAGGAAATCAATGTCGATCATCTTGAAATGGTTGGAAAGAGTGATCATCAAGGAGTCTGTATCATGAAGGAAAAATTTATTGAATAGAGTTAACGAGTCTTCCAAAATTTTGAATAAGGCTTCTGCTGCGACCCCCTCTGGATCGATCATTTCAAAACAAATGGCGTATAGTAGAGTATGTGTTATGAGATTTTAGCAGGGAAATTGAGCAATCAGGCTTCCTGAAGAACGAAATACAATTAATTATTACAATTTCTATGCGGTTGACGGTTTCAAGGGGTTATTTCCGTGGATGGTCAAACAGTGTCAGAACTAATATTTCCAAGCTCTGATTACTTGACGAGCAAAATCTGGAATTTCCAAAGAAGTTATAAAATGCATGGAATATGTCTATCACTTTCTCGTTGGTGTTTAGAAAACGATCGAGTGGGCTAGTTTGCCAAACAAGTTAAAGAATCCATGTTTATCATTTCACGAATCCTCGTTTATTCGTAGTTAGCCCTTGCCTATGTGACCTTATTCCCATGAACACTAATAAAATTCCGCGGTAAATACGGACCACTACAAAACTCGATGAAATGTAGTGGAGTAGTGAAAACCAGTGGTCATTTCGTTTTGCCACTCTTTATGTTATACAAGGTCATTTTAGGGTTATATTTGGGAGTGAGTTCTTGCAGAGAAGTTTATGAACTCTCTAATGTTCCAGAGCAAAGTTCGTTATCATCATTATATTGTGTTTGCTCTCTCTCTCTTCGTTTTATTTACTTTCCATCCCGCGTATTCTTCAAATTGTCGACCAATAATAGGAGAAAACTTTTCTCATTTTTCCGCTGCTCAATTGACAGAAAAAAATGTCCGAACAAACGGTGCAACATCCGAATAACCAAATCGGCGTGCTAAAAACGGACATGATCCACGCAAATAACCATAAAGGCCCGGCACCAAAGGCACCATTGGACGAGAAGAGTTGCAACAATGTGGGATCCACGATTAAAAATTGTCCGAAGACTATATGCAGACGAAATCCACTGGTGAGCAGTTTAGCATGCCTCAAAACGTATTCCCTGACACAAAAGCCACATAGTTTCTATTAAAAGTACCAGTATTCACCAAAACATTCCCTGGATTATTCAATGTCTTTTGCGGCAATCATCAAAGTTCGGACCATGCCAAGCTGCTGAAAAACCATAGCCGTCTAGAGTAACGCTTACACTGATCATTTTATCTTCAAGAGCCTTAATGTGCATAAAAATGTGCATGTCCAGAATATGAAGAAACTCATGTAAAGAATAATTATGCAACATGAAGCGAAAAGATGATCTTGCAATATTTGTAAATTACGACGCTCAATTGGTTATAAATAACAATTAATCAAGACTGAACATTATTCTGATTCTCACAAGGAACTAGGGATTGAAAGTGCTTCTCACTTTTTCGCTCCTCGGTTACGAGAAGAGATTTAGCTGAATCAGTCCCTACATACGAATGCAGTCGACAGATGTCATATGTAAAATTTTGATCTGAGGAACTCTCGTGATGTAATGAGATTATGGTACAGCCTCAAGGTGATAAAAATTTCAAGGACGAATCAGCACTAATACTTAGTTACGATTTACCGCAATGCACATAAGAACTGTTCACCTTCACAGATATATTTATTAATCTGATTCCTGTGAAACTTTTACGATGATTGGACTATTACTACATTCCGATTACGGTTATAAACATACCTTTTTGTCGCAACGAATATGTTTTTCAATTAACTTTTGGAAAAAGTTTTGTTCAAATTTCTTATTAATGAACCCATCCACGTGTCAAAGTATTCCTGATAATGCATTCTATAGATCGATACAATTGGAAAAACCTGAATTTGTTGTTATTCTACTGAAATGTGGTTACACTGAGGTCTCACACCATTTAGATGCCAACATTCAGCGAAGTTATCATCGAACCGCCGACTGGATATTCGTTCGTCTTTCCGGGTGTTAGATCATCTTCCGAAGAGGTAAATGTGTTGTTGTGTTAGAGCACAATAACTGATAGGGCAAAATACGAGACACATGATCGACATCATAAGTTGGCATAATTAACAAGTTCTGGTTGCCGGTGGCCGGTAGTTGCTGCATATCTTTGTTAGCAACCAGTAACCACCAGCCATCAGCAAACAATTTGCCGGTTGCTGGTGGCCCTTGGCTGCTTTCGTGTGAATTGACCTTGAGTCTATGTTTCAGGTTTTCGAATTCACCAAATTATGGACTTATCGAATTTTGTCGCTGATTCTGGCTCTACCTTGTGCGTTATTGTGTGGATTATCCATGGCCTGCTGCTCGTTCTCTAGCGTTTGGTGCTTTTTACCTTTAGTCAAGATGCTTCGAATTCCGCTAGTTGCTTTGGAACAAGTGAGGTCTAGGGGTTAGCATGTTTCGATAAATGAACAGTCTGCCTCATCGATTTCTCATTGACTACGAAAAAAGATCTGTGAAAAACTGAGAGTTGCCGCTTTGTGCTTTAACGGGAAAAATATAGGCTATGGGTGTTGCGTACGTACTTGGAAATTTAAAGTTCCCAAGGTTTTGGAATTTCAAAGTCTCCAAATTTCAGTTCGTATGCTCAAATGTTTGACCACCGTAAGTCTGGCCCGACAAGTTCTTAATAAAAGTACATACGTTAATCAACACTATCCCACTCGTCAACTTATTGAATATGGCAGTGAAAAAAACTCTGATCACTTCCTTGCAGATCATCCGAACAATTTCCAACACTTTGCTGACCCCTTTTTGCGAATCTTGTGGTCGATGCTTCAGTAATAGCTATAGATCTGGTTCCGTGACTCCCACATGCCAAAGTCCAATCATTCCGACTGTGATCCACAACGACAGAGCGGCCCAAAAACAAGAAATGCACCAAAAAAACGGCTCCGCTGTAGAAGCTACCAATATGACCTAATTCATTGCTTAATTTTACATTCCGATTTTGCTTATTTGATACGATTCGTGAAATTGCGGTTTTTAACGGCTAATTACATGTTCTTGATATGCTAGTTTTTGTAAGCAATGCATTTTAATTAATTTTTATAATTATAATTCCTCGTTTTTGATCTGTAGGCTGGATCAATAAAAATGAATGTTCAAGAATAGCTTTTTTGTGCTTTAGGTCTGCAATAGTCTCGGGTTTCAAACGAAATGATACTCATCGGCAAAGTTAATATTTTACGAAATACAAGAGTCGCTCGAAAAAATTTGTTACCACTTCAAAAAAATATGTTACTACTCCAAAAAGCCTATGAATATGATGAACAACTTTTTTCAAGATGCTGCGTAAAAAATTTCAAAACGCATTTTTAAAAAACAAATATATAAGAGTTTTCGATATTAGACTTTCTTTTCAAGTGTACCGGACTTTTTCAAGATAATCTAGAAAAAAATCAAGATGGCATCTCGAAAAAAATCAAGACTGATCTGTCAAATGCGTTGCTCCGCTTCTAGTGTTTATATTTACCGGAACCCATCAAAGTTTGTGAGGTCGGAACTTGGTGATGGAGTAAACCGTTGGTTTTCACGGTGGTCGTTACAAAGGGGAATGAGATTATTTTGTTTTTCACACAAAATGCTTCAATTTCGGAGAATTATCCAAATTTTCGTTTATATCGGGTTTCTCAGCAGGTAGAAAACGACAATAAAACATTCGATGAAATCCAAAATCTTGATTATTTTTTGAAATCACCGCATTTTGGGCGAAAAACAAGCATTTTTGACTTTTTTCAGATATCGAAAAATGAAAGTTTTTATGAAAAATCAATATTTCCATCGGGTTCCCTATGCAAAATAACCTCTCCCCTTTGTATCACCCATCTAATGAGGGCGTCCTCATCCAGCAAGTGCTGACCTCAGTAAGGATTTCGGTATATATTAACATAGGAGGTGGAACAATTCCTTATTTGGCTAATTTTAGAAATTTTCATACTTTCGTGCCTCCAATTTCGATATTTTTCAAGCTGGGATCTTGATTTTTTGTCATGCCACCTTGATTTCTGTTAAAAATTTGTTTTGAGTGGTAACGATTTTTTTGAGCTCTTATCCTGTAATGTTTCAATCAAAATTCTCTTATTCTGTAATGTTTCAATCGAATTGATACAAATCTCAATCTTAATGTTGTAGTGTGTTTCTGCCGATTTTTCAAGATTTTCTAATTGTTTGTCAAATTCATAAAAACGCCTGCAAGTACAACACGTCCACCATACCCGACCTGGCCCAGCGCGACGGTTACTGTAGAAGATGAATTTTGTGAATTAGTAGGCGTATTTTTTATTGATTATTCTTGCCCGTCTCGTCTCTTATATTATAATTGTTATTTGGCCTGTATCTTATTCACCTGATTTTTATATTTGTAAGATGTCACGTTTTTGGAAGGGGCAATTTAGAGGTAAGCTTTTATAAATAAATGTTTAGTAAATAAATAAAATAAATACTTGACTTCTTGCCCCTGAGTGAGGAGTCATTCCAAGGTTTAGGGCAGGTGCAGGGAAGCTCTGGCGTTAAGGTCGATCCCTGGCTATCTCTCCTGCACATCAATACCTCTTACTGATTTCACCTTCTTCCTCCGACCCCACAGATCAAGGAGGCAAGAAATCGGTCAGAGCACACCAAGAGACCCATCAATTTTAAAATATAACATTAACATGACATTGGTCTAAAACGATCAGTGAAATATTACGTAGTCCACTAGAGAGCATGAATATCTATTGATGATTGGCCAATGAAGTGATGTATGAACAATGTGCATCGATCTTGGGTTAATGAAACCAAAGCTAATCATAACTACTTTCACCCATGCTAAAATGGTTTTTACTCCATTGTTAATTCTTTCAATGGCCAATAAAATTTCACAGTTGATCTTTTCGATCTAAAATAGGGTTCGTCGATCGATTTATCATGATTTTTTACCAAAATCATTTGCTTCGATCTGCCACCAATGTGGAATTTAAATGTGTCGGCGACAATCACGTTCAATGAATGACTATGAAATCTGAAATAAAGTGATCTCGGTCCTAGTCTGCATATACATCTCTGGCCAATTCTTCTTTCAATATTTTTGTGCAAAACGCCTGGAAAAATGAATTACCCAAAAATGGAATTACCCAAAAATTTTCTCGAAAATGGAACGGCAGCCCTAAATTGTCGCACTGGTCATGCATGTCACAAGCAAAAATATTCTTTAAACTGCTTCATTACTTCCCCACTTCGGCGGCCAAAACGCCGACGAATTCGACGACACGGCAGCCGCCGCGCGAAAAATAGAAGACGAAATCGTTTTTATCTCCAAAATCCAAAACTACTAATCCATCGTTGCACGATGTCACAGTGACGGTTCGGACTGACGAAATGTCCCGGCCGTCTTTCATAGGTGAAAATTTCCAGCGACCTTGGGCGTGTAGTTTGAAAATTTGGTTTTCCGTTACAAATATACTCCTGGTTGTACATTGACCCCTTCTGTTGAACTGTGAAAATATTAAGATATAAAAAAGCAATGATGCAAAGTTGATTACAGGGACTATTCTATCTTGTCATGACTGCATTAATATTTATTATTAGTTCGTCAGTTTAATAGTCACTTGAGCAGAATAGTTTTTTATTTGTGCGAACAATTAATAAGGAACTCTTTCCTATATAATATATACAGTTTGTAGAACTTCATGTAATAGTTCATGAGTTGGTGAGTATTTCATTAACACTATAGAACTGATTAATTTTTTGTAATTTCACTGATGCTCGGTAATAATTTTCTTCTGAAATTCGAAAATTTCAAATGATGAAACAACAAAAGTCAAGTTCCATTTAATTTCCATTGCGCCTGTGTAAGAGTTTATATCCATTGTCTGACTATTGAACTATTTGACTGATAAAATTTTCGCCTAACTGTAGTTTATCCTGTAATTTTCGATGCTTTCAAAGTGTTTGAAAACAGAAATTCTTACGTAGCAATATTAATTTGGTATAGTAGTATATTGGTAACTCAAAATGTTAGGCTGGAAAACTTGATAAACTAAATGTAGTTAGACGATCGTTAATTTGACCACAGATTGATTTCTAATTATAAGATCAATGTTCAAAAAGGGGAATGTATATTGTCGAAAAACTTAGAAATGCTTAGTAAGATAATTCGAAATTCAACAAAACCATCAAAATTCACTGAATAGAATTTGCATGTCTCACATTGTTTATGTTTTCTTTTTCATTTATGATTCAAACACTTTTCTCAAATTTTCTCAAATCAAACTACAATTCTATCAATTTCAGTTGTGATACGGAAATACTATATATAATCTGTTTTTTATAAAATGCTTGTAAATTACAAAATGGCAAGAAATAAGTACGGTTGTCAAAGTCGTATACACAAAGCTTTTACTGTATGATTTTTTCATCAAGAAATGGTAAGAGCCAGTTAAGCAGGCTCTCAAATGTCCAGTCCCATGCGACGTGTGGTCTAGCCGAAAATAACAGAAATCAAATACTACTTGCTTTCCGCTCTTGATATTTATAAGCATTTAAAAAAACAGACTATAGAATAATTGACTGCAATTCTACCGAAAATAGGTTACCCTGTCTAAGTGATGTGATATTTTAATTCGATGCATTCTTTGTTATATGATCATCGAAAATTTCTAATACTGGTGGGTTTTTTATGATTACTATACCTTCTCTATGAAACTGCTGAAGAGTATTCGATCGAATGGACATTGCTTTTTCATGGATCTCACCGCAGTTATATATTCGTCACAGAAAACGTTTTCGTCGTCCTTAAAAAAGAAAGCACTGAATGCTCATGCGCAATAAGTTTGATGAGACAAGCCCAGGAAAGATTTCGGATTATAGTACCTTCGGTGTTCTATAAATCTGCTTCACGGCTCAAGATCAAACCTTATTTCCAGTAGCATCAACCAAATAATAATGATTCATTCTAAAGGCCCTGTCATACTTCACCGCGCGGCGCCGCGTGGTACCGGCCGGCGCCGCGCGGTGCCGGTTGTCCTATTCATACTAACAGGCGGCGCCGCCCGCTATCGCGCGGCGGCTTGTCATACTTCGCCGCGCGGTACCGCGCGGCGCCGTAGGGCGCCACTTTTTTACTTTTGGATTTTGCTTTTCTCAAAAAATGTGTACTGGTTTAGTTGAAACCTAATGGGGCGCCGCGCGGCGCCGCAAAAATTACAAAAACCTATTCATACTTCAAAGGCGGCACCGCGCAGCGCCGCGCGGCGCCGGCCGGCGCCGCTTTTTAGTATGAATAGAACAACCGGCGCCGCGAGGCGCCGCGCGCTACCACGCGGTGAAGTATGACAGGGCCTTAATAGTTCAGGTGATGCACATCTTTGATGATTAATTTCCACTTACGTCTGCTAAATAATCGCTGAACCATTTTGCCTCAAATTTCATATTGACCTGTTTATTTCGTACAAAAGGAAGAGCGTAAATCTTTAACTTGACGTCCTCAAGTGACTCTTTGTCTATCCGGTTGATCACTATACTTGATCGCCATCTGTAAAAACAATAAAAAATTCCCGAAGCAGTGGAACTTCCTTCATTATCTTTCCCAAGAATGCAGCATATATAATGACCAGTCCGTACCCAGACGATAAAAGATATGGTAACACTATATAGGGTACAGTCTCACTTAGGCGCCCGCCTCACTTTGGCGCCCGTTCCACTTTAGCGCCCGCCTCACTTTGGTGCCCGTCCTACTTTGGCGCATTGTATGTCCTGATAAACAAGCGATGTGTCTTCCTCTATGCAAATTTTACGCGCAGTTTTACATAACCCTAACGGCTATAAATAGCTCAGGTCATCCTGAATAGCTCTCTTTCTCTCTCTCTAAATGGTGGAAAATATAATAATCAGTTACCCTGCTAATCTTTACTCAATAAAAACACTTTTCATGAAACTAAAATGGCTTACTTCAAGGAAGCCGGCTTTATCGTGTTTTTGTATTGTCAAATGTCAATGTTGGTTTGTGAAAGTAGAGTAAATCGGGATCTTTTTTATTTGTTCAAAAAGAAAAAAGTTAAAAGATTGGACATCGATGGTGAAGTCATGTGCTTCGAATGCGTTTCTTGAAACAGTCATGGGAATCCCATGGGTCATGCTACAGTTCGTGTCAAATCCGGATCATGGTCACAATCTACCTTGTGCGCCTTACTTGATCCGAAGTTGAAGCTAAGCGTATCAAACGTGAAATAATTTTTTTCCAATTTTTCACTATTTTTTATTACCGTGCGAATTTGTTGTGAAATCCTACAATTTACAACGTTCTCAGGGAAAATTAGCAATTTACAAAATGCAATCTAAAAATAGCCTCCGTCCATTTTCTGGAAAACGGAATTGATAATTTTGAGGAATAGGGACTTATGAGAAAAAGCTTTGAAGCATTCGTTGGGGAAAGAGGAATTTCGGGAAAACAGGACCTTCGGGGAATGGGGATTTACCCAAATAAATGATTGGCGTCAATGCCAAAAAGCAGACTATGATAGGGCGCCAAAGTGAGACAGGCGCCAAAGTGAGACGGGCGCCAATGTGAGACGGCCCCAAGTTAGGATATCCAAGAAAAGTCATTACTAATCAATGGGCGCCAAAGTGAGACGGGCGCTAAAGTGAGACGGGCGCCAAGGTAAGACAACAGTCTCACTTTGGCGCCTACAACGTAGGACGCCAAAGTGAGACGGGCGCCAAAGTGAGACGGGCGCCAAAGTGCGATGGACGCCAAAGTGAGACGAGCGCCAAAGTGAGACGGGCGCCAAAGTGAGACGGGCGCCAAAGTGAGACACAATCCTATATAGTGCCTCAAAATCATATGAGTATGGTTACATCGAAGTTTCTGACTGACTGACATGCGGTACTGTTGTGACCACAGTTATAGCTCTATATGACATGAAGTTTGCTTGATGAGAAATTTTCAATTTGGAATTTTCACTCGAAAATGAATGCATCCGCTTCTTGAAGGGATAAAGACAGCTGATTCTTTATTGTTTCATGAATGTTCTCAGTTTTATGTTATTGCATTAGTAAGTTCTCTGAGGTCACGTCTCCATCGAAATTCCTTACCTATTATAGACTTTCCTCAATAAAGTAACAAAGACATGAGTCAAAAATGCTGGCGGATCGGGCCAAATTGATAAACCGTTGTTAATACGCAAGCTGAAACACCAAAATATTTACAGGGTGTCTTAAAATGTTGACAAGTTTACTTTTCCTTGGAATGTCCAATGGAAAGCAACCGTTGAATATCGGTGAAATATAAACGCAACTTGAATTTTCGATAGCAAAAAATGATCTTGTCAAGCATCTTTCGCCATTTTAATTTCTGGCGTGTGCAGGTTCCTCTCCATGTCTAGAAAAAATATGATTTAAAGTGCAGGAAACTAATAACACGAATTAAAATTGACATATGCGCCGAAAACTGATACACTATTTTTGCAGAAACAGATATTGGATTTGATCTTATGCCAAATAAAATGAGAAATATTGTAAAATTTCATACAAGATATGTTCTGCAAGTTTCATAGGATAGACATGGAATTTCCCAGCGACAGTTTCTTTTCATTCTCACGATAAGTTCAGAGAAAATCTTTAATTCAAAGACAATGTTCCAATGTTTTTCGAAAATAAAGAAAAATGAAGGTAACAGGTTGGTTCTTGCAACAAGCGTCTAAATTCTGCACGCAAAAAATTCACCTTCTGCAAGTAAGTGGCGATGTGCGGAATAACACGAGACCTTTTGTGTTCCAGGAATCGTACAGTTTTCCAGTTTTTAACGAATAGTTTCGTATATCCAAAATAACATTGGTTGATTAGGTTATGCTGCCGTAGGATGATCTTGACACCATCTTGAATACTTCCGCCCCTATAGTTCGGCCAAGTATATTCGGATAGACATTTGTACCTAAAAACCACAAATGAAGACATAAGATTGCTTAGAAATAGTGCAATTTTTAGTGAAAATTTGACGCAATCAGGAAATTAACTAGTTATCTATATAGGAGTTTCTTGAATATTCTTCATATGAGCATTTGCCCTCATATCAGAAATTAAAACCGAATGCTAATATAAATACTGCACACAGCTGTTTTGTCATACCATTTGTGTGGGGGACTACCATAATGAAGACATCTACAAGCCCATTTTTTCATAATCAACATACTGCTTTCATAGTAGACAGTGATCTATTTCAAAGAAATTGATGGAGCAGCAGGCTCATTTTACACTATTTTATTTGATAGTTTTAAAAGGAATATATTATTGGAACATTAAGAATTCTTCATACATAAACTTTGCTGACTCTATTATATTGCTTAAGCTTTGTTTTTAGAATTCAGGTACCCACATCGACTATGACAAAATGCGATGGGAATGCAACAAGTTTTTTCAAAATTTCCATGATTCTTTTGAAGTTGAATACTCCCTTGGTTCGATAATAATAATGCAATTGATTTATGAGTGACACATATGTAAGAAAGCATATGTTGTAGTGTGTTTCCGCCGATTTGAAGGAATTTCCAAAGTTTGTCGATTATTCGAAGATGCATGCAAGTCCGAAGTGGAGTGAGCTACACGGACCATCGAAGGGCGTCTTACTGTAGTTCAGTTTCAGTACACGTGTGGTGAGTGCTCTCTCATTATTATCTGTGTTATATTTTCATTTACTAGTGCCCCTCCCTGTGCGTTTCGTACTGTTTTCCCAGCACGCGGGACACTTCCTATTTCTCGCCCATGCACTAGTTCTGTACATAAGTGTGCTGTTTTTGTGTTAAGTAAAATATCAGGAGAGATACAAATCTGTGTTAAGTAAAATATCAGAAGAAATACAAATCTCTTTAGACTTAGCTCATTAGGAAGTCAAATTAGGAAACCGAAGGTTTCCTAACTTGAGTTAAACTTTTGTGGGGTTTAAGTACTTCAATTAATTAGTTAATCAGGTAAGCATGGGTGTTGGAAACATGTGCATTAAGGACGATCCCTGGACCCAACTCCTGCCTGCCTTTATCCAAAAGCCCTGACACATTATTACAAATACAACATTGGTGAGCTGGTTTGGTTTGCAGGCTTCCTTTCCACACGGTTGCGCTGCATCCGACCTCCACTTTCAATCCTGGAAAATGGATCACGCCACTCTTGTGCCCAAGGCTATTGACAAGGCTTCTACAATTTGTGTGAGAACATGCCAAACTGTAAGACACAGGCCACCTGATCAAATCGGCCAGGTTTCACGATCAAGTTCACCCATTACCGCCTCAAATGCCGCGGGTGGTATTTTGAATTTTGACCAACAAATCCCACTGACCGTTTTGAATCCCGGGCAATTACCTGCACTGCCCATGGTGAGCCTCCCCCCCTTCAATCCGCCCTTTTCTCTTTTCAGTAGCGGCTCACTAGAGGGGAATACCCCAATGCAAGCGCCGCCCAGCTCTACACTTGGGCTACCCCAGAATCTGGTGGCACCACCAGTCCTAGCCCAAGTTTCAGATACTGCCCCTGTTAAGGACGCTAGTGCATCAGCCATATCTCAAATACTGCTGCCAACAAATGTGGCACACCCAGAAATTGATCCAAACACTGACTGCACTGACTCCACAGAATCCTTTGTCAATCTAGATCCACCACTGGCCCCAGCCGCCACCCTAGCACCTGCCGAGGACCACCGCAGCAGTTTGGCCATCGCCAATGCCAACGAAGTTCACAATTTTTGGTTAGAATCTCGGGATGCCCTCTAGCAACTTAATACCGCTGCCCCAAGAGTTACCAACAATGTTCCTGCCATACAAACTATTGATCAAATCATTGGCACCGTCTCGATCCAATTTCAAGCCCAACAATTGTGCATTCAACGGGAAATTCAGGAACAAGTTCAAACAATGAATGTGCATCTTGCCGTCCTCGCTGAACAAATACAACAACTCATTTTCTGCCTGTTTTCTATCAACTGACTATTGATGAACAAGCCAAAACTTTTACAAGTGTACAACAATTGGCCAATGCTGTCACCAAAGCCTGCAGCATCCTTAATGCCACAAAAGCAGAAATTGGTACTGCGAGTGACCCATTCTCCTGAACCAAGCTGCACCAGATCCCATGCCACCACGATTGCCTCAACCTTCTTGCCCTCACTTTGACCGCTGTCACAGTATTGATCTTTCCCAGTAGTGCCACCATGACTGCGAACCTTCTCCTGACCAATGGCCTCAGGATCTTCTGCCAGTGCCAGCCAAACTGGTCTCTTTTCAACAACCGCAACCACGAACCGAAATTCTGCTAGAGCAACTAATCCAGCGTTGGGACAGGGACTGCAAGGAACGTCAATCCTGGTATCACCCCGAAAAATATCAACACAGCACTCGCGACCAGCCCCCACAACAACATTTCCAACCATGTGATACTTACCATGACTGTTCTGACTGTTCAGCAAGCCAGGACTGCCCGCACCCTGCCCAGTACCAACCAACAGGCCTTTGGCACCATGCCTACAAATCCGGTACGCACAACACCAAAGATTGCATCTGGCTCAAACGTCAAAATGCTCAGAGAAATCAACATCATGATCAAGGCCGCCCGCCATATGCCATGCAGCTTCTATCGCTAGATTTTCGATCAAATTCTAACGACGTCCACGGACAATGCAAATGGAGACTGTGACATGGAGCACCTCCCCAAAGAGATACTACCATGAAGATACTACCATGAAGGTCATCCCCTCTCTCGCCCTGCTGATTTTGTTCAGAATGCCTATGCCGTCTACCCGAAAAAAGATTAAATGCCACCATGGGAACAACACATTCATTATAACGCTGCACCTGCCTCTTATATTACCACACCTACGGATTTGTCCCGAGCCAGCTCACAATCCTCCCTGGTTCCATTTGCCCTACCAGCTTTGCCCTCCACCTCCCCAGCTCCTGCAGGTAGTCTGGATGTGGGCTTTGGCACCCAACCAATGTCTACCGTCAATATGGTCATACCTTCTAAAGAAATCGCCTCTGCTGCCCCTATAGTCAGCCCAGGAATCATCTGCTGGAACGCAACAACCCACACCTTGCACGATCCGTACCACATCCGATCGTCAGTTTGCCAAATCCAAAACCTAATGCTGTCCACGAAGATTTTTGTTCGAAAATATGCCTCTACAGGAGCTTTCCAAATACCCATCAAAATTGGCAGTGTCAACGCACATGCTCTCATTGACACTGCCCAATGTTCCATGTTTTCCTCAAGCTTCATCAAACCCGCTTTCGACAAACAATTGCCTCAGCTACCTATATGTGGAAAGATCAAAGTTGCCAATGGAGCCATCATCACCACTCACAGCCCAGTTGTAGTTACCATGGAGTCCATCTTCGGAGAACATATGATCAAGTGTGTTATCCTAGATGACCATAGTAGCGATCAATGTATCATCAACACTGATTTCTTGGTGCATCCTGACATTCCCACGATCCTCAACTTCAAGGATAACTACATCGAAATACAGGTCGTGGAGCTACTGCTCAAAGTAATTGAAGCCATCTGCCTGCAAATGGAACTATTCCTCAATGCCCTTCACAATAACCTCTTGGAAGAAATACCCAAAGTGGAAAAAGTAAGCTTTAGTGAAGAAAAATTAGATACTTTCCGCCAAACAGAAGAAATTGAAGCCAAACAATCAGTTCAGCAGGCTCAACCCAGTCTACACCAACCCCCCTCACAGTGGCTAGAGGTTACCAAACTAGCCAAACCGATTTTCCTAGTTGCTCAAGCATCCATCTCCATCTCCCCAAATTGCCAGCAATGGGTAACTGGCACCGTCTTTCCATCCATCTCCACTTCCCTTCCCCACTTAATCATTCAACCTCTGCCCAACAATCAAGTGGCCATGAAATTTCCAATTGAAACCGCAATCCTCAACATTACCAATGGTAGATGCCCACTTTTGTTCATTAACAACACTGCGAACAGCATCAAACTTCATCCTAACCAACTCCTTGCTGTGGCAAAACACACATTAGAACCTGTCGCCCATCTCGCTGATTTCCAAGTTGCAACCACTGCCTTGGACCATGATTTGACCAATCATGAACTGGCCGCGCTTGATAAATCCTCCCATGCCACACTGACAAACAAAAGCTCGATTTCGCATTGAACAAAATGACCCAACAAACGCACATCACCGCTACCCAAAAAGCAAAAGCTCTCAGTATGTTTCGACAAAATAGGGACGTTTTCAGCCTCCCTGGCGACAAACCTATGTTCACCAACAAATTAACGGTCAGCATCCACACTGGCACAGCAAAGCCGGTATCCGGCCATTACTACTGCGCAGGGATGGAACAAAGACCCATTATACGCTGATGCTCAACAACAATTTCATTGAACCGTCCTGCTCGCCCTGGGCTGCACTGCTGTTCCTTGTGAAGAAGAAAGATGGTTCATGGCGCCCCCTTGAAGATTATCACTGTATTAACAAAGTTAGGCCCAGTGACAAATTTCCTATCCTCTGCATTGACAACTACCTGGACGTAATGGGACAACCTAAATTCTTCACCATGCTCAACTTGAAAGCTGGGTACTGGCAAGTACCACTGAACAATGACTCCTGCCACAAAACAACCTTCATCTATCAAGAAGGTTTGTTTGGATTCAAAGTCTTGCTGTTCGGTCTGAAGAACGCGCCCGCTGAATTTCAATGCTTGATGGAACAAATTCTCTGTCCCTACATTTGGAAAATTTTCCTTGTTTATATTGACTATATTATCCTATTTTCCAACTCTTTTGATGAACATCTAGAACACTTGCAAATTATTTTGGACGCCCTTCCTGCTGCCAATTTAACACTTTGGCGCGAGACAAGTGGGAATTCCTGCTGCCGCAAGTCAAACCCTTAGGACATCTCCTTAATGCGGAAGGTATCACCGCCGACCCAGAAAAAGTCAAAGCAATGGCGGAGTACAAATTTCTCCCATCCAAGAAAGGTATGCAGAGTTTTTTAGGTCTGGTGCAATGGTGTAAACGTTTCATCCCACAATTGGCAACATTGTCAAGTCCACTTTATGCACTCCTCCACCATGATTCAAATTATGAACTTATCGACGACCACAAAAAAGCTTTTAACAGCATCAAGAAAGCCTTAACCTCATCACCTTTCCTCTGCTATCCTGTGTACGATGGCAAAGCTCACATTATCAAAACCAATACCAGTACAACTACCATCTGCCCGATACGGTACCAAGAAAGCAGTGAAGATCAATGGGTAATTGCCTACAACAGCCGCCTTCTTACTGGTGCCAAAACCTGCTATAGTACAATGGAACATGAATGCCTCGCCATTGTTTATGGTTTCCGAATGTACCACCATTATGTTTACAGCCAGGAGGTTATCGTGCACACCAACAACAAGCCACTTGGATGGCTCAAGGATGAAAAACACTGCAACTCACAACTGCAGTGATTTACCATCAATCTTCAAGATTACAATTATAAAGTCGAATATGTTAAGGGCAAAGACAATGCCTGCCCGGATTTCTTGTCCAGAAAAGATGACTGCGAGTAACCTCTGATTCCGAGCACAGAAGACTTAGTCGCTGAGATTTTTGGCTTCAACTGCCACCCTGCTGGTTGAGTATCCGACACCAACCCCACGGTAACTGATACTCTTTCAGTGGAGGCCACACATTCCATGGAAATTGATGCAGACATCAACCCTGTCACCCATGCAATGACCAAGAAACCCATCAATCAACCCACACTCTCTGATCCCATGTTGTTCGATGCCGACTATATGACGCCTCCAGTCGAAGCAATAGCTATCACTACCCAAGACAAAAACAAACGAGCACAGGCAGCTGATCCGGCCACCCTGAAAATAATCGCAACACTACAAAGCGACAATGCCGCCAAACATCCCACTGTATTCTTCACCAGAGACGGCATCCTGTACCGCCAAATCAGAGACCAATGCCAGCTCGTTATCCCTGCATCCATGGTTGACTAAATGCTCCACCAATTCCATGGTGCAAAAATTTTAAACCATTAAGGATTGAACGGCACGTTGGCAGCCATCAAAGCTCATTTTTGGTGGCCCCATATGGAAGAAGCTGTCCGTGACTGGATAAAGTGTTGCAAGAACTGTCAATTAATATCACCGTGCACCATGCCGCCACTGCCCTTATCGCCAATTACCTGGCTCACCCCCTTGAAATCGTAGCCACAAACATCCTCAATTGTTCCCCAGTAGGTGAGGAATGCCCCTATGTTATCATTTTTCAGGATTATTTCACCTAATAGGTTTCCCCATATCTTATCCCAGATCAAAACGTGACAACAATCGTCGAATGTTTTGTGAACAATGTTGTCCTTGCTCATGGTAGAACACTTGTCCTCCTTTCGGATCAAGGCAGATGTTTTATGTCAAAACTCATGCAAGAAATTTGCAAACTGCTCAAAATCCGCAAGGACAAGACTACAGCATACCACCCTCAATGCAATGGCATGGTCGAATGCTTCAACCAAACCCTTATTGCACAACTTAAGAAATACTCCGCCGATGATCCAGATAATTGGGAACACTATCTGCCCTACTCCGTTTTCGCATACAACGCAACACCACATACGGCTAGGCGCCATTCACCTTTCAGTCTGCTACACAGATACGAGCTGTGTATTACATTAGATTACGAATGCGCACCTTCCCTCATCTTGCTGCTCAATTACCACGTGTACCAACACATCCTAATGCAAGCGCAACTCAAAATGCACAAATCAATCAAATCTAACCTGGAAAAAGCTGCCACCATCAGCAAGAATTGTTTTGATAAAAAGCTCATGGGATATCACCATTAACGATCTTGTCTTATTGACTAACATGCAGAAAGCTAATAAAATCCAACCCGGTTTTATTGGTCCATTTATCATTACTGATACTGCCCGCCTTCCCGAAAATGTCGTCACATTTGATACCCTCAACGCACCCAGTTGACCACAGACCATTTCCATGTTCCGTTTGAAACCGTTTATCCCGTGTCCAGCCAAAGACATTTTCAATTCTGAAGCTGGTGGACCCCATCGGCAGCCCTACACTTCACCGCACAAATAGGTTTGATTCAAAACCTATTTCCTGATAGGCGCTCATCACGCCAAGTTGTACATAATTCTGGCCCATTTTGTTTACTTTTGATCATGGCGATGGTTTTGACTCATCACCAGCTGCATAACCTAGGTGTAATCCATACACATTACACTCACTCCACTCATGTTTTCTATCTGTTGCGACCCTATGTCAACTTTACATCATCATTGACTACACTTTCCCCGAGACCTGCTACAATGCTTAGGAGGGAAATCTTCTTTAACTTTAGGTTCTGTTGTGCGCATGGTCATTCGGTTTAATTTTGCCCGACCATGACCCTATTCACTCTCATAAGACTAACTGGGAAAGTTGATTTTAGCTCCCAATAAGTTAGTGGTGTTTGTAGTGCTTTGTATTAACATTAGTTTACACTTTCCCCAACTTTACACTTTTCTTCACCTTTCAGTGGCTCTATTTTACTTTAACTCATTTCTCATTCTGGCTTTCGCCTCGAATAGATGAACTTCACCGCTGCTCTGTTAAATTTTCTTCTCTGCAATGACGACGCCATCTACATCATCCACCACCTCCAATGAGCCTCTGTCGTGTTGTGAATCACTCAATGTCAATGAATGATATGTTCAATGGGGAGAACAGCAACCGCACCAGAATGACATCAGCTTCTGCTGTGACGGTACTTTCTTATCTTTGCAAGCATTCTTTTCAGTTTTCTATTTCTGTGCATGCCCTAACGCTGCATCATCTAAAAGCCCATGGTCAGCTGCTGGGATCCTGTCATCATCAAGCTATGGTGAGAATTGTGGCCATAGCCGGCCGCTGCTCTCACCGGCCTGTACAGCAGCTTTTGTTGCCTTGCTCAAGTGATCCACCCGAAGTTGTCAAGACCCGCCCATCTCAGTAACATCGCCACCCAAGTCGCAGCTGTCTGGGGAACAGTATCATTTCTTTTGTGCAAAACACCACACTTCTTCTTGATCAAAATCTAAAGGTCAACTTTTGGACTGGCATGACCACCGTCATCACCCACTACCCACTTTGTCCTATGTTGAGCAATGCCCCCGCTTTTATTTAGAAAATAACATGAAATGCCTGATTTGCGCCACGATCTCAAATGTTGGTTAATTTCTTTGTTTGTCTGGCCACCTAATGTGCTGCCCCCACCGATTTTTCTAGCACCTGGTTGTTTGGGGGTGGCTCTCACCACCCAGCCCACGCCAAATTTCCAGGGCTACACCTTGGTTGGTTTCAACACAGAATCCATTATGGCTGAAGACAAGCACTTCAAATTTGCTGTTCCCATGCCAGCAGACTCCACAGCGTCATGTTACCTGTGCTATGTTCAACTTGCATTCCCGAACCAAACCATGTTTATTTTTGAAACTTTCACTGTGACGCCAGAAGACTGGACAGCATTATTCTCCCTAGTAGACCGTGAGTACACCATCCTAATTTCTTTGGATGGAGCCGACGACTGGGCAGGAATTTACACTCATCTTGGTACTCAGTTTGGCACTGACTGCCAAAAGAAAAACAAAGATCCCATAGTGAAGACCATCCCTTTTGATGCCTACCGAGTAATTCGCAACATCGCTATCTCCCCACAGCTCTATGAGCTGCCTCGGAGTATAGGCTTCATCCTGGAAAAATGTACCCTCAAAGCCACTGTTTCGGCTATGTGGGCCCTCGATGTGTCGTGGCTTACACTCAAATTCCTCGCCCTGCTCCACTTTTTCAACAGTCCACACGAATCGTATTTGTAGCCGGACAGTTTGGCCTATGCCACCTTCGATGCATTCTACTGGATTTTGCTTTTCCTTGCTTTTGGCAGATATGGATTCATCCCTGAAATCTACAATGCTCCATCGTTGTATCTGTATGACTCATTGGAAGCCACCGAAATTGATCAACTGGTGGAAATGCTCATTGCCACTTTTCATAATGTTTTGTTAACCGAGGTTATGCCTGCTGATTCGACCGACAAAGTGTATCCAACGCTTTCACAAATCACCTTACCACTGATAATGCAGGATGAGGTTCTTTCGACATATCAATTTTTTATGTACCACTGCACATCCTCCAACCACAGTTGGTCTTTTTGTTTAGGCACCCAACCCAATGACATCAAAATGTTGAAGCACACCAACCATATGAAATTGCTGACCGCCCCAAAAGCCCCGAAAAAGAAAAAGAAGAAGCAGAAAGAGGAATGGAATAAATCGCCAGACATCTCTGATGATGAAGATCCATCGCTACAACCCATGAAAATATATGACAATCCAAAACGCCTTCAGGCAGCAGTAGTCTCGGCCATGAAGAGCGGCCTCATGCATCGCTTGATAGAGCTGCTCGGCTTTCCCCTATCTCCAATTTACAAGCTGGCCATCCGCAATTATTGTCTCAACTTTCTAAATGACACACCACTTTCCAAGGACATCGATGACATCTGGATCGAGGGAGTGGCAGCTGACCAACCCCTTTGCGATTGCACCTACAATGATACACATTACCATTGCCTCCCTAACACCATCCTTAGTCTTCTGCAGGTTGATGGAGGCTGGTTTCAGCAACTCACCACCACTATGCTGCTTGCTGCGGTCTTAGCCTCACCCTGCTCTGCCACAGAATTTGCCTATGTAAACGACCTTTTGGCAAAGCAAGCCCAAACACTAGACAACACCACCCGCACAGTTTTCTACTCTTGTATGAAGTATCGCACTGAGGGAAACCCCCCTACTTGCCTTACCGATTGGAAGAACCATATCCCCCAAAAGAGCCCGCCTTTGACCACAACCCTGGCACTTATGTTTGTAATCCTTTGGCCCTGTGCCCGGTCATCTTCGATGAAGATTTTCATATGCAAACCACTGTCCAAGAAATCGAAATTGATGAAACCGACTACACAGCCAACCTGCACAGCTGGTTTCATTTCTATTCTCATTTGCTCAGCACTATCGATTTCCAAAACTGATTCGCCTTTCCCACCCCCATCTAGGCATACCCGTTGCCGACTAGGGCCTCGGCGCTTGCATTGACAGCCAAAGAGTTGCTTGACCGCCCAATGTTGCCGGCCGCTCCTGAGCTGTCCGATGACCAGCTCCTTCAAACGCCCATTTTCAATCTCAACATTGCAAATTGCTAATGACAGTCCCTCTGCTGGCACAAAAGGAACTGCCAGTCATGGCTGACCTTTCGGTTTTGGCCATGCAGATCAACAATTTCCTTAAGCTGAAGCTGGACGACATTTTGTTGCTGGCACCAGTTCCCTTGGAGGAATCGATGCCTGTTCAACCAATTAACATGGACGTGGAAACCTGCCGTGGATCTGTCAATTTATCTGGCTACTCCTGCGATGCTGCCTGGCCCACAGATGCTGCAGCCAGGTATGTTCCCTCCATTCGATTTTCTCAACAAGTCATTTCAGATGCCCAATGGAATGCCTTGGCGGCCATTCTCAAAGCATACAGTTTTCTGCCACGGCCACTCAGCATGCTATTCTTGGAACATCACTGGTGCGATTACTCACAGATGCTGCAAGACCAAATTCGACAAATTTTGCTGCCACCTATGACCCTTGCACTCGCCCCCTCCCTCTGCAACCACCAATTGTTCAAATGGCACTGATTGTTACACAATCCGCGCCTCAGCCAATCGCTACACAATTACCACTGATGGTTCCTGTGGATGTTCAGTCCCCGCAGCAACCGAGCACCTCAACCCCTAACCTTGATCGCAAAGGCCAATGGCTCCGCAAACCCCCTCGGTACAAGCACTCAGTCAAACGCAAAACCCAACAACAAGAAGAAGTTGAATACCTTACAGCCCACAAAACCTGCACAAGGGATGAGTCACATACCCGACAAACACCGCCGCCAAGCACATCCCATACTGAATGCTGCAAAACGCTGAGCGAAGGGAACACCAGGGGCCATGAACAATGGGCTACACAGAAAGAACGACAAATGGCAGGTCAAACCAGTTTAACTACTGGCCTGACTGTGCAGCCGAAAGTCAGGCCTACAAAGAGTTCCGGTACCCAAACGAAGTCTGCTCAATCAATAATGCCGCAGCAGAAAACGCCACCGCCCACTGTTCTGATAACCGTCCATCTCATCATGAGTTGAAACAGCCTGACGACTTCTAATGCCAAGAAAGGGACCATTCCCGAAGCCAAGACAACACAACTTGAGACAGCCATGATCAAGCTCGCCGCAATGATGCCCCTCATCATCGAACTCACAGTGAACAAACTTGACAGGTGCACTCTACTGGCTTTTACAAAGGAGATTATCAACACACTTTCCGCCGATCGCCACCTAAGTTGACGGATTATATTAGCCCGCTACACCGCAAAGCTGAAATCCAATGCCGCCTTGAAGCATTGAAAAATCCACCACTGCAGCTGGAATTCAAAGTCCAATTGGCTCCAGCACCGCCAATGGAGGTCGAACCTACTATTCTAAAATCCCCAATGACTACCACTACTACGACCTCATTGCGGACCAAGGCCTCGACATCAGTCTACTCTACAATGGTACCCCCAATACCGACTACAAGCACTCTGATGTCAACAACCTTCACAGCCGCAGTTGGTGATCACAACCCGTCCAGTACTGGGTGCCATTCCCTCGGCCAGTACAAATTTGCAATTTGCACTGCAATTGCCCAGCATAACAACTATGTTGCCAAACTATGTCCATTTTCACACCACCGATCCACCGCACTCAATTATGCTGGCAATGCCGCCTTATCCTCCTTGCATTGACCCAACAGTCGACTCCTTCTCGCCACGTACTTTGCACGAGATGGTCCTCGTCAACTTCTTCCACTGCATCAGAGTCCGCCTTACAATGGCAGTCCACTTCCGTGCCACCAACGCCTCGCTAGCCATTTACCAATATTTTCGCAACCACTACCACATGGATTACCGCGAACCTGGGCTGCCCGTCTCACCCCACATTGCCACTCTCATTTTGCGATGGGTTGACGGCATCTGGGCTGAAGAACTTGGAGTCATCGACGGTGTCCAAACTGCCCATTTTGCTCTGTTCCTCTATGAAGCTCCCAGCTTGGACAACCTGTCTTGCCTGATCCAAGCTTACAACACTGCCATCGGCCTCATTGATTCCTGGATGGTGTACCCACAATACGCGCCATTCCCCCAACCACCTGAAACTGCCAATATTCATCGTATCTATTTGCAATACCACAGCGAAACAGATCCCCTGGTTGCTTGTTGCGCTGTCATGATTTCACAGCATGCTGGAACCTTCTACCGCGGCTACCTCTGCAGCCACCGGGTCTGCCATCCAATCACCTGTCTATGATTCCACTGCCCGGAACCAATCTGCTATCATTGATTCAAAGCCAAACGTACACATCATCATCCCACCGCAGGGGCGACACCAAACGTCAATGCCACCCCCCTACCATTTGCAATCAAAAAAGTATGACTGCTAGGATAATTGCAGTGACCCTCCTCGCCACTGTGACGACCAACACTGCAATGACTGCTATAGCCACTGTGACGACCATCAATCCCACCAATGTTCCACCTCAGACACCCCCTATCACCACAACCATTGATTCCCCGCCGTTTTTGTACAGTAACCCCATTTTGTTATTTCCCTTGTTTTCTCATTTTTGTTTTTCACCCGATTGTTTTGTTAATCTCGTTTTAGTGTGCTTTATGTTGTACTAGTTTTCCTCACTGCCATGCAGCCAATGCTTGTCCACATAGTAAGACGCTCTGAAATGTCCTACCGCCACATGCCCCCACTTACATCAGATTGTCCTCTTGCCGCCGCCGCATTGTTGCATTTTGTTTTCGCCAAGGAGTCCACCCAACCCTAGTGGCCAGCTTCATCCTCCCATCTGCATGGACTCCTATGCTGGTGCGCTCCAGTATATTGGTGCGGATGGAGTGCCGACACGGGCCATGGTGTTGCCAATGCATTTCGGCCTCGCTAAATGGGGACTGCACCAGGAGGTCTCACGCTACGCGCCACCAAAATCGGCTCAAAACACTACAGCAACTTGGTTGGTCCCACTGTGTGTCGCCAAAAACCCCTTCGGCCACCCTGGTGATGGCCCGTAGTGGCCGAGTCCCTTCCCCTTGCCAGTTTTGGTTGTTCAGTGACAATTGCTTAAGGCGATCTACCACAATGGGGGAGGGGTGTTGTAGTGTGTTTCTGCCGATTCGTAAGAATTTCCAAAGTTTGTCAATTATTCGATGATGCAGGCAAGTCCGAAGTGGAGTGAGCTACGTGGACCATCGAAGGGCGTCTTACTGTAGTTCAGTTTCCGTATTATTTACTAGTGCACATCCCCATGCGTTTCGTACTATTTTCTCAGCATGCTGGACCCTTCCTACTTCTGGCCCATGCACTGGTTCGGTACGTAAGTGTGTTGTTTTTGTAGGTAAAATATCAGGGGAAAGTTCTCCTCTTTCGACTTAGCTCGTTGGGAACTCAAATTAGGAAAGCGAATGTTTCCTAACTTGAGTTAAACTATTGTGGGGTTTAAGTATTTCAATTAATTAGTTAATCAGGTAAGTGTGGGTGTTGGAAACACGTGCATTAAGGACGATCCCTGGACCCAACTCCTGCCTGCCTTCATCCAAAAGCCCCGACGCATTATTACAAATACAACACATATTTTATGGCGTAGAAAAGATTCAAATGTTTTTATTTCTTTTCCATAAAAATAAGGAAATATATTGAACGACCTAAAATCTTCCAATTGAGTAAATCTTTAAAGACATTCGTAGAATATTATTAATCACTCAAAACTTTGTTAGAGGTCAGTTTAGAAAATAACAAAGGCTCTTCTCATTGTAAAAAAGCACATATTTATCGATTAAAATAAAATCAATTAATTTTGACCAGTAAATGTTTAAATGGAGAAAGCTCAATTTCTATATATAATTACAGGGAAGCTAGAGGTAAAAAATAGAAGTCGGAAATAAAGCATCACTTCTTCGAATAAGATTGATCAATAATCAGATTTGGAGTGCAGGGTGGTTTCAAAACCCAGCCTCGTTTTACGACATAACCAGTCCCAATTTCTGATAGCATTCAATTATGGGTCAGGTTGCAAATCAAAACTGATTTGATTGTCCGTGACAAAGGAAGCTTAAGAGTGTTTTCGCATAAGCTTTGCTGGACCATGTAGACGAACAAGTACCGCCCATGAAGAAGTCACATCAACGAATAAGTTTTTTTTCAATTCTCCAGTAAGAAACATAACTCATGTATAGTGCAAAATATGTCTCTCGTCAGGATACTTAAGCAATCTTGTAAGTTTGGGATAAGATCTAGCAGGATCTTGACAAAAAATTTTTCTCATATCAGCCGACTTAAATAATCTTATAAGATCTTATAGGATAACTTGTAAATTTTCTGTCCCGAAATTTAGGGTTTTTACAAGAATTCTTGTATGCAATCTCATGAAATCATGCAAATTGTCTGGTTGTTGTATTTTGTTATATTTTTTATTATGCTGTTTTTCATTTTATTTTTCAAGTATCTTGAAGTAACCCTGTAACTTTTCCAGGCGAATTTGAAGAACCCTTAAAAACGGAAGAAAAACGTAAGTGAAGCATGAAATTAGATATTTCCATTTGACAAAAAGGCCCATGAAGACTCATAAAAATGATCCGTAGATCATTCATCCGTAAATGAATAATCTTCAGATCACAAAAAAAGATGCTAATGCAAATAATAAACCTGTAGTGCGCAACTATTTTTTCCTTGAGTTGAGTAAGGCATTCAGGAATACGACTTGGGCGAAAAATATGTGGCCATGAGATTTATGGATTTCTACGAATCCCGAAGCTCATTTAAAGAAATGGACTGTACTATCTGTCAAAAATTCAAATTGAAAACACGATAACAATAGAAATACTAATGGGGCAATTTCTTTGAAAAAAATCCCTATAGAATCCAGTATAAAAAACTTTGGACTTGACACACTTTCCCTCAGAAAAGGGCGTAAAAATCTATTAAATTTTAAAGAAATGGGCGACATTGAGAAACACCTTCATCCTGCTAACGGAATCTACTAGCCTATGATGAACCAGGATGTAGATAGACTGAGTTCAGGAAAAGTAGTCACAACAGTGATTCACTTGGTTCACCAAATAATGATGAAAAATTAAGTTTTTAGCAAAAGCTGATTTTTTCATCTGTCGGTAATCTTTGATCTGAAATGCTTTGAAACAATCTATTAAGTTCTAAACTACAGTTCAGCAGTGAAATATTTTATAATCATAATAATTTTCACATATCCACTAGATAACATAGAGAATCATATCAATTCCTTTGGCAGTTAAATGTAATCTAGCAGATAAAGTGACACACGAAATATTAGAAAAAAACCGTTAACCTCAAAATAGCTGAAAACATGTATGAAATTCACGTTTTTAGACTATGTGTTCTTGGGTCAATTACCAAGTAAGCGGCTTCCAAATGAGCGATTCCCAAGTAAGAGATTCTCAAGTGAGCGATTCACATGTGACCGACTCCCAAGTGAGAGCGCATTCTTAAATGAGCGACCGAAAATGTAATAACGCTTTCTTGATATTTTCCTTCTTTATCTTTTTCATTTTATTATGTATTTTTTCTTTCTTTTTCTGTGTCTGTTGCTTATGTTTTTGTTTATGTATGTTATTAAATTTTCATCCTTCGTCTCTGCATTCTTTCATTTTCTTTTTTTTGTCATCTTTTTCTTCCTTATGGAATTTATGAAATAAATTTAAAAAATAAAAAAATAAAAACGCCAATAAAAGAAGGCACTAAGAATAGTGAAAATACCCAGGCGCGTGGGAAACTTCAATTTATTCATAAAATTCGGCGTCTGCTAGGCGCCTTTGATTAAATGAACTACAAATTGAGCCTCTCCATGTGCAGAAGCCTATGGTTATAAAAAAAGGGCTGAAGTTAAAAAAGTGTATAGCTTTTGCATTTTATTTACAAAATGCTTGTAAATTGAAAAATGACAAAAACTGGTACTGTCATCAAAATCGCCAGCACAAAACTTTACTACAGTTCTTTTACCCAAAAATAGGAAAAAAATTAATTGAACAGGCTAAAATATTTTGACTTGTAAAAATATTAAAGAAGTGCATGCTTTCCTGTTTTAATATTCAGAAGCATCTTGAGAAAAACTGGCTATAAATAAAGATCAATACTAGGAAATAACAATTTTTCGTCAGGACTTTTTAATTTTATTGAGAAAAAAGGTTTCTGAACCAGTTGAATGGTTTCAGATATAGAGCACCAATAACCAGAGAAAATGGAGTTTTTAAATCAAAAGCCTCAACAGCACGGATTGTATATTCAGATTCATGAAGAATATCTTGAAGGTTTGACGAATCTTACAGGATGTCTAAGACAGAACAGTTTATAAGACGTCATTTTATAAGATAAAACTATGCATGATTCTACACGATATCTGGTGAAAGTTCGAAGAATCTTCTATAATCTCAGGTCGATCTTATAGGATCATTCAATATCTCGAAAGTACAACTGATTCTGTATATTTCACAAGATATTTTTCAAAATTATCTTGCAAGATTTCTTGTAATACTAGATTATGTTTTGAAATGAATTATAAGATGCATGCTGATCTACGAGTGTAGGTTGAAATTTTTTGTTACAAGATCTGATCTGGAAAAAACGTTACAAGATGCAGAAAGCTTATAAAACCTTATAAACTCTGATTATCAATCAGATGCGTCAAGATTTCAGCAAATCCTTTAAAAAATGTTAGATTATAAGATTTTATAAGACACAGAATGAGGGTAGCTCTAAGTCTGCCTTACACTCTACAAACTTTAACATCCTTTCCCTTAATATTTTTTATATTTTTTTATATTTCATTTGTCTCACCTCATCAAAAATCTAGGGTAACTGGTCCTGTATGCGAAATCCTGCCGCCAACATTTCGATGCTGAAACTTTATACGCTATGTGAGTCGATTCGTGAAATAAGGCGGCGCCGTTTGACACTATATCAACAACTGCATCGTCATGTGTGGGCGCAGGAAAAGCAAAAAATGTCGGTTGATTGTCTTTTAAAATCATGTTGTTCAATTCCGAAATCAAAGATTGAGCATTATTGGACTCCGTGGAAGATAAATTTTTCGAACATAATGACGAAATAAAGGGATTTTTACTGGAAGAAAATTAACTGTGACTGTAGCTCAAAAGAGCGTATGCATACATGCATACCTGCTGCGAATAAGCAATTCCATTTTTTCCAGAAACATTACCGTTTCTTGAAAATCTAATTTATCCCCGTCGTTAGTATCTAAGTCAGTGATGCAGTTCGTCGCCATTAATTCTGAACTTGCTTCCTGATCAACGGACTGTATAATAAAAAAGTGGCGCAAATTAGTCAGTGGTTCGTTTGTTCTGTGAAAGAAACAGGAAAATTATATGCGTAAGACAGTTATTGTTTCAGGGATAACCGAACATAAATTGGATAAACCTACGCATTGATAACAAAAAGAATCTTCAACATATGAAATCATATATGAATGAAATGCTCTCATTCACGACTTTTCCCAGTGTAGTTCTTGGAAAAAACATTCCGTCATGAGTGATCATGTTTTTTAAAGTCAAGCTTTTTTAGAATCACCTAATCCTCATTATCATGTAACTAATTTAGTTAGGTACAGACATCAGCGAGCGAAGCATCCGATATTCGCTTTATGGAAAGTAATCGAGTTCTTGAGGGAAGAGCCTAACATACTGTGTCTAACAAAGTTTAGCATACTGTATAACATACTTACTGTGGTACATGCCACTTTCTCATAACCGAATACAAGTGCAGCAGGATAATAATTCTTACGCATAAACGCAAACTATATACGCAGTTTGCAGGAAAACTTTGTCAGCTTTTTAGATAAACCTACTTGCTTAGTATTCTTTTTTTATGTTCAAAAACAATTTACAAATTGGCAATCAATGCAGTCCAGATAACGTCGGTTCGAAAAAAGCAGTTTTTTCAAAGGCACTCTAATATCCCTGAGCTCTAATATCCGCGCCCTGTTGTGTTGCGCTCTACTGTACCTGCGCTCTAACGTTCCTGCGTTCTGACGTTCCTGCACTCTATTGTCCTGTCCTCTAATGCCCGCGCTCTGATGTACGCACTCTGTCAGATGCTCTAATGTCCGGTCACGTCTCCATGATGGAATAAAAAAAATGTCATAATTTACCTTACATTTTTTATGCTATTTTAAAGTCTCAAGAAGGAGGTCGAAATCCTTTGGAAGCTTCTTTATTATCTTCCCATAGGATTCGCCAGAATTTTTTTTCATTTTTGTGGCTAGTAATGTCCAATATATTGGGTTAAATTTCAATCAGATTAGCTGTAGGTGTGTTTGCACATCCTGTAGGTGTGTTTGCACATCCACATCCCGTTTGCACATCCCGGAATAATGTAGGAATTAAGTCAAGAAATAAAAATAGCTGCGATTCCAAAAGGCAGTATAAGTAAAGTCAGAATAAACTAGGAATAAAGTCGACATACCTTTATGACTTTATTTCTCGGATTTATACCTGGTACCAACAGGTATGTATAAAGTCGGAATAACTGTTGTTTCTGAATAAAAAATATGGAAGAAATCGATCTTATTGAATTTTTGGATGATGTAGAAGAAAACGAAAGGCCAGAAGCTGTGATACACAGACCATTTCATCGTCCAGACCCTTTCGAGATTTACGATGATGCGAAATTTTTGTGACGCTACCGTTTATCAAAATTAGATTTTCGGAGATGGATTGAAGTTTTTGCCCCTTATTTTTAACGGCCCGTCGGGCGCCATTTTGCATTATCGTCAGAAAGTCAAGTTAATTTGCATATTTATTCATTACATGGAGCACAAACAATTTTTAAGGCAAGTTGAAAGAATTTGGACCACTCGTGCTAACCGCTTGGTTTGATGATAAAAAATAGCCACCAAACTTTCCTAACCTATTCCTAGTTTATTCTGACATAACCTTTTGGAATACGAATTCGGAATAAATGAAAAATAAAGTGAAGAAAAAATTATTTGAAGAATAAAGTTCATATAGCTATTCCGAGTTTATTCTGGTATATCTTTATTCTACATTTATTTAGGCTTACTCTATTTCGCCTTCTGAAATGTGGAATTTAATCCCACTAAAAATGCCACTAACGGGATGAAGGAAACATTGGAAACGTTCAGATTAGACAAATAAGAAAGAAGGGTATGAGTCAAATCACTGATACAATTTTATTGGGTAGTAATCATTAGCACAGTCGGTTCAAAAGCGCAGCCAAATGTTCAAAAGCGCAGTCAATGCAAATGGGTTCAAAAGCGCAGTCAGTGGTAAACTATTCCACAATAGTTTGAAGGGTCAAGTCGGTTCAAAAGCGCAACCAGGTGTTCAAAAGGGCAGTCAATGCAAATGGGTTCAAAAGTGCAGTCAGTGATAAACTATTCCACAATAGTTTAAAGGGTTAAAAGCGCAGGCAACAGTTAGCTACAGACAAAATTTCACCTAAAAATAGATATAGATTTTTCGAAAACAGAGTGGGCATGCTACACGACAATAATACTTAAAAAATGCATCTCATTAAGAAAAAGCGTCGTTTTTTGGCCTCTTTTTGAGTGCTTCGCAAAATAGGCAACTTGTACATGGTGCTGAGTTCACTAAAGCGTTTTCGACTGTTGTTCCATCGTTTGTAAAATCGTTCTTGTCAATTTGCTCCGAATTGTACCATTCCAATGAATTTCCGTGAAACGAGCTACGTGTTAAATCATTCTCTGAAAACCAAGATTCTTTCATATGCAAATCCTTTATATTCGAATCAACTTTACCAATTTAAAATCGACTTTGATGACAGAACTATAAAGCTGCAAATTATACATGTCGCTGAAAAGCAAAATTAAGCATTATATCTGCAATTAGCAAGTTCCGAAGCAATGTTTATGCTAACGAAACATTTGACTGCGCTTTTGAAACTTTTGGCTGCGCTTGCAACTGCGCTTTCGAACTAACTGCGCTTTTGACCCCCAATCATTTTATTGACCTATGCCGAATACTTCACCAAAAGGGTGCCTCAGAAAGGATCCAACGAAAATTCCTTCAGTGTTTTGATTGAAAAAAATTGAAGCTGGGAGCTTATGCTACAAAATGAAACGACTTCTGACAGGTTTTACCTACCCTATGATTAGCTTAAAATTAATCATATCCCAGAATCAGATTTTCAGGTAGTTTTGTGCGCTGAGTTTCATGGTATCATTAGTTTCGTTCAAAACCGAAAATTCACACGGATACAGAATGCCGAAGTTTGAAAATTGATCTATTTTAGGCATTTTTCAGCGGTCTTGCTAGCCAAGCGATATTTCAGGATCGAAATAATTTTATTCGATGAAAAATTATTCATTTTACAAAGGATAGGATAAGCTATTTTTTGATGTGATAAAATAAATAATTGCCTATTGCACCCTTTAAGAGAATTTAAAGTGTCGAAAATCAGCCGTCGAAATTGAAAAAAAATTTGTTTATGAGCACTTTCGAGCACCTTCCCATCGGATGCCGCTGAAGATAATTTTTTTATTTTATAGCTCATGCATTCCTATTCTACTGATAAAATTTTCTTCAAGATTTTTGTACCGTTTATGGAACTGCACAGTCCTGAAGAAGGCATACCTATGGAAATCGCTCAGAAGTCACTGCATTTTCCAGGTGGAATTTGTCTACCCCTTGTAATACATTTATTATCTGTACTATAGAATGATCAAATAACTAACAGGCTATAGTATGATGTACTAATTGTTGCACAAATGAACATTTTGCCATGCAAAAACTTTTGAACTGTCTGTAATGCGAAGCAAAAAAAGAAAACTCCTGCTTATGGGCCCTCCGGAGCAACTACAACTATAATGCCAGTTGTCTAGGAATTGAATCTTTTTATTCTTTAGTTCATACATTCCTACAGTAGCGGCGAAAGTAACATTTCATGGTCGCGCACCGTTTTGGCAGCTGCAGATTTGGATGCACTGCACTGTCATTCAAATGTATTTTTCAATCTGGATAAATGTCCAATCAATAAAGTTCTGAGAACACAGGATGCGTCTTTACGTAATACATTATAAGAAAAAATGTGGCTCGAAGTCCGGATGAATTTTCATTGATCTAGATTTGATGGGTTCTGAACAAAGTGCTTCAAATAAAAATCAAAAACTTCGAAAATTTTCATGAAATTTCATAAATCGAATAATTGTTTGAAATCCATTTACAGAAAAACGGCAAGAGGAGTTGGGAACACTTTGCTGTATTGAAAATTCACTGCAATCAACTATTATTTGCTGTATTTTCATCTGGCTAGCACCACATGGTGTAAAACAGGGCGCCTCTAACTTTAGAGCACTTTCTTACTGCTTATGACATAAGCCGGGGTCAGACAAGCGACATTTATTTTGTAACATCAAACTCACGGCTTAGATTTCTTTCAATTAAATTCCTTAAGAGAGGAATTCTTATTGCATCTTTTCTGAGGCACTTTGTTGCACAACTGTTGTAAATTGATGGATGAAACTTTACCAGTGATTCTGTAGGGCACCCTGTTGCTGGCAAGCTGCGTCGGGAAATCCCCATGCAAATTGACAAATTGGACAACCAGTGGCCCAGACATTTGTATAGAAGTGGAGTGCCACAAAGAGAAGGAAATGATAGTGAAAAATCATTCTTCGCTATTATCGTTTTTTTATAATATTTTGGAAAGTATATGCTGGCGTCCAATAAACCTTTACCCAGCTCATTTGTAGTAAATTTGCATAAATTAAATAGTGGTGTAACCACTCTCTTTTTAATATTCGTCGGAACTTATTGCTTAATAAATTGTTTATTATTTGGATTCAACCAATCGGTTGTTGTTGCCAGGTCTGGGGGAACCAGACTGTTGTGCGATCTCCAAGGCATAGCCAAGGAATTAGCTCTAACAGGTCAGTTCAGACCAGCACCATTCTTTTCTTAAACCCTAAGGAAAGAACTGCGCAACAATTCAATTCACATCTTTTCTCTTTATTCGTCTCATCTGAACGTTTTTAATTTTTCTTGAATCTCTTTGATGGCATATTTAGTGGAATTAATCAGAATTTTGTCCTTTAAGAATGTTCAGACACCTTCAGCACACAAAACGGTACATAAATTCTATTGAGATTTTAACACAATGTGTCAGACATTAGGGGCTACAGTATCAAGAAAAAAATTTTACGGCATCCTATGGGAAGGTTCCAAATAGGGAAGGAAGGCACCAAATAACTTTCTCTGTTTACTTTGACTTCCGTTTTGACACTTAATAAGTGTAACTGCATATGAAAAAGTGTAACTGCATATGTAACTGCATCTTCTGCATGTAATTTACATTTGGCTTCAGAGGCACGTCTTTTCTGGGCTTAGACATTTCGAAACACGTGTACAGACCGAAAAATGCCATAAAATTCTAAACTTTGGAGAACGGCAGCTATGCGAATTTCGATTTTTTTTTGTACGGAATGAATGCTGTCACGGTACTCAGCATTGCTCAAAAATTCAAAAAATTGCTCAAAATGTTTTACTGTCAGATATTATTAATTTTCAACTTATCACAGGTCAATAGAGCAGAAGGTTGAATCTCTCAGAAATCGTGTCTTATAAGCTGTGAAAAACTGTTCTACAATTGGAGACACCATATCTCGAACACATGATGTCAGCCAGATGGAAATAAATCAAATAATAGTCTATTGTTATGCCTTTAAAATGTAGCCAATGGCATCGGAGTAACTCTTGCTACTTATCACTCAATTTTCAAAATTTAATAGAAATTTAAAGAATTTTCGACCCCTCATTGGAAGCATATTGTTAGACAATCATAAAAGCCGGATCAATAAAAATTTATCAGGACTTCGACGGGGAAAAATAACATCCCAGGTTTGGATTTTGACATGCTGAAAGACTTGTGCACGGAGCCCGGTTACTGAGGCGCGTTTTGTAGATGACAGTAGCCGGGATTATTTGTTTCATAGGCGGAGGTGCCAATGGCCACTCACACGGAATATGAGAATATGCAAAAAACTGTTACCACTTGAGAAAATTTGTTATCACATGAAAAAGACTATCACTTGGAAAAATTTGTTGCCATTGTTACCACTTGAAAAAAGTTGTTACCTTCAAACATGATGCACATCATTTTTTTCCAGATGCATCACCAAGAAATTAAACTGTGAGAATCTTTCGATCTTTTTCTGTCTTTTCAAGTGCATCGCAAATTTTTTTCAAATGCTTCAAGTTTTTTCAAGATAATCTTGAAAAAATCTGAATGTCATACTAAAAAAATCAAGGCGGCGTCTTCACAAAAATCAAGATCTCATCTTGAAAAAAGCAGGATGTTATCTTGAAAAAAATCAAAATACCATCTCGAAAAAACTAGATATGATCTTGAAAAAATCAAGATGCCATCTTGGAAAATGTCAAGATATCATCTGATGGAGGGCGTCAATGGTTTTCACGGGAGGGGATGCTACGGAGGGATGTTTTTTCACAGAGAATCCATCGGTTTTTCATAAAAATGCTTATTTCCCCAGATTATCAGGAAAAACGTCAAAAATGATTATTTTTCACCCAAAATGCAGTTTTAGAAAATAATCAAAATTTTCGTTTCTTATCCAGCTATCTATAGAACAGCCGATGAAATCCAGAATTTGGATATTTTTCCAAATTACTGCCTTTTAGGTGAAAAACAATTATTTTTGAGGTTTATCTAATAAATTCCAAAGTAAGAATTTTCATGGAAAACCAGTATGTCCATTGGATTCCCAGTGTAAAACAACGCCCATTCCTTTGGGACCCAAAGGCGTCCTCCGCCCGCAATCCCCGACGTCAGAAATACAAGGGTTCCAGGATAGGCGGAGCTGGAGTAACGCCTTTGATTGGCTGGTTACAGATGCTTTCATCCCACGATCTACTGCCCATATTGATTTTTTAAGATGTCATCTTGATTTTTCCTCAAGATTATCTTGAAAAAATGCGATTCATTCGAGAAAATTGTGATGCACTTACAAAGAAAGTCGAATATTGCAAAACTCTTACATCTTAATTTTTTTGCGACGCATCTCGAAATACTTACAAAAATTTCTTACACGAAGATCTTACACAAATTCGAATTTCTTAATTACTGACACGCACACGCACGAAAGCTACCTCAATCTACAGAGTAAGTTATAGTAATTTATAGTGAAGAGATTACCTTATCAATATTTTCGATTCCTTCAACAAAATATTCTTCTAGATCCATCTTTATCTTCTCTTCATAAATTTTCCTCAATGCTTGAACAAACGGATAAAAATCGGGCTTTTCTCGGGAAGATAGACTAAATATGTCCACGAACCGTTCATTCATAATCGAACAACGATGTTTATCATCATCATCAGCCGTTAATATTTTTTTTCGCCTGCAACCACTTATCGTCCGACGTAAATAATCATTTATCTTCTCCAAAAGCCGACCGATCAGACGTTCGAAGAAAAACTGAAAACGTAAGAATGGGAGGACAAAAAGAGAGGAAAAATTTTCCGAAGCATAATTGACAAAAAACGAAGAAAGGGAAATTGTGCACTAAAGCAAGTTGATCAACTAGTTTGAGATTCCGCAGCATTTTCTCATTCTTCACTGTAGAATCGGAAGGACGAGGAAAGCTAGAAAAACAAGGTTTGTGTAGGTGTCTGTGAGTAGGAAATGAGATTAAGCCGCCGCCTGGCCGCACTAATTTTTAGTTCAGAAAACGTGAATTTTTCGATGGACACATTGAGATTTAGGAATATCCAAAAAGGAAAGTTAAATCTTATATCAGGATTAAGTTTATTAGTGTAGTCTTGCACAAAATTTTGGAATGTCATGCCTACTGTACGTATTTGGATATATTCGATGGCTTCTGTTTTCTAACGTCAAAATCGTGTCTACAAAGTTTTTGAACTTTTACTCAAAAGAGTTGTTAAGGTAAGTTGAGTATGCTCACAAATTTCAAGGTATTACCGTAAATACCCATGCATAAGCCCCACTCGTGTATAAGCACCACCCTATTTTTTCGGGTCGCTTTTTGAGAATTCTCTTGTTTCGTGTATAAGCATCAATAAGAAATGAATATGAGCCTGATTTCCGTGTATAAGTACCATTTTTAAGTATATTTAAAACAAATTCATCGATTTGTTTTAATGTATTAAGTCAGTTGAATTTTTCCCCTCGCATTTTCACTAGCGTTTTAGAACCTCTAATGGCGAGAAGCTCATTTACTAACAAATTTAATCTGGAAACCTTGAACTTTAATTTAATTTGGGTGATCAACGAATCACAGCTGTTAAAATTCTATAAAATATCAGTAAATTGATCTCTATAGCTTTGCCGCATATGTCTGGTATTGCATGTGCAAATAAAACTTTTTTATCGCTTGAACATTTGATGAAAAACGTTTTTTTCGTGTACAGGGTGAGCAAAAAAAACGACCGGTGCTGACTTCCGTAACTTTCGAACTAATGAAGCTTTTATAATGCGGATTGCTGCAGTATAATGCTAAATTTGATCCTCCTAGCACTTATGGTTACTGTACAAACAGAAATTTACTAAAAGTAGTCATTTTTTAGAAAGTAAAAGTTGTGAAATAGAAGTAAAAGTTGTCCTATTGTGAAAAAAGTTTTGTAAAGCTGTTTACACACAATAGTACTTTGAAAATCACCCAGATTTGTAAGTGACACGTAATTTAAAGTCAGCAACTTCTTGTTTCAATATGGGCAAAATTCTGCCAAAATCAAGAGTTTTTATTTTGAAATTGGAAAAAAGAAAAATTAAAGCAAAATCAATTCTGTCATTGACCAGATCGAAAAACGATTAAAATTATTGGTAAAACAGAAAGTAAGACACATAAAACGGCTCTCTTGTATTTTCCAGCTGTTATATGGTTCTTATGATTGGATCTATTGTACTTTTCTGCTGTAAAATATGTTGATTTTGTCAATTTTGTCGAGTTTTTAAATATTTATTTGCAAAAAAATCGATGTTTAGTAGTTTTGACCTTAATCAGTCAATATTCGAGAAATCTTACTGAAGCTTTGCAGTTCTTATGCCAGATGTTCTATCTATCAAAGGCAATAAACCGCATTAAAAAAGGTTCGCCCGATTGAAAGCTATGAAAGTCAGTACCGGTCGCCTTTTTTTGGCTCACCCTGGCACCAGCTAAATTTACCTCTTCCAAAAGTGGTGCTTATACACAGATTCTGTTTCCGTGTACTATATAAGCACCGTCAAAGTGATGCTTATACACGGGTATTTACGGTGTGAAGCATATGGTTTAGCAAAATATACCAAAATCTCAATAGCTTCTCAGCCTTATTTTGAAGCATGTCAAGAAAAAATGCAGTAGAAACGATCATCAGAAAATTGATTGAAGATCTAGGTTTTCGACTTTTCTAACATTTCAGATTCGCATGTGCTCCACAGAGGAGAGGACATTCTATTGAAGACAGAGAGAATCAGAAGAGTAGTGAGCTTAGCTGCATACTCACGAGTGTCGATCCATAATTCACAAATGTAAGAATTGAGAGAACTGGTGCAATAATGAATTCAGCAAGAGAATAACTTAAGCTAATCAAACAGGTGAATTGATGAATGTTTTTTTATTAAATGAATGAAAGTTAGTAACGTCATCTATATCGGTGGTAGATGAATTTATTCTTTCACCTCATTTTATGATGAGCTATCAAAAACGTATTAAATAATATAACAGAAAACATTCGAGTATCATGCATAAGCGGATCACACTAAAACTTCAACAGGATGTAAGCGGGGCATAGAATATTTCGTTATTGGAGATTGTACGGGTAGTTGGAAACAAAATTGTTATTTCCAGGGTCACTTATTTCAATCCTAGAATAGGCAATGCTCTCATATCAGTAGTCGTCTTGTGTTTGATGGAATAATATATTATGAGACAAGAACCGTTTGTTTTTTTTGTTACAAGATTAACATGTCTGGCCAATAGGTCTTGTTTATACTAAAACTCGCTAATGGTAAACAATAGCAAACTCGTTTACAGGTCCCTTCTGCAACCCAGCACAAATAATGCACAATATGTGTTTGATTAGCACAATATAGTCCGTAGGAAAAACTATAGATACTTCCGTGGATTAGAGCACTGAAGCTTCATGAAGTTCTTGAGCCCGTAATTCTGATCCAGTGTAAGATCAGATTATGAGCATATGGCAAACATTTTGGATTACAGTGAGTCTATCAAATATGCTGTATGTGAAATCGTTTAGAATATCTCAGTGTAAAGAAGGGACGTAAGGAAGACAAAATACAAACGTAACATTACTCACGTGATTTTGGCTACCTATGCGTTTTAACATGTATGATTTCGGAATTTTATCTTACCTGAAGACCGCCATCAAGCGTGAGACATTTTTATATTGGACGATAAATGAGGCCTGTATTAATCTGTTTAGTATGCATAACCTTTTTTTGCTATACTTTAACAGCGGAATTTCATTGTCAGCCATTCTTTCATGCTGATAACAGATCTGGAAATATCAAATTTGCTTCTTGAAAACCATATTAAATGGTTTAGAAACAATTCCCGTTGGGATGCTTCATTGATACACTTTCAAACCATCAACTTGTGGTCTGTTTTTCTCACAATTCTTCTAAACCAGAAAGCAGGTACTACTCCGTATTTTTATTTTTTTCCACTAAACCACTCCTCATGTGGAGCTAATTCAACTAGCAATTAAGAATTTCTGAGTGAAAAGATTTTTCTAGTAATAGTGATTTTGAATACATTACTTGCTTTTCTCCTTTCAATTTACACACATTTTACATAAAACACAGTGTAGCGTGGTCCTTAACATTACCTACTTCTGACCAACTCTTCGTCGCATGTTGGTGTGAATGGATAAGTTCGACTAAAGGTAATTCGAGGGATGATTTGTCAACATCCAACAGATCAGCAATTTCGGTAAGAAATGCATTGAGTTCAGGAGTCGAGGTTACCTGTTTTCTGCTCTCGTCAAAATTCATGCTTTCCTAAAAAATTTCGTTGTGTGCTAAAATGATCATTATATGACAAAGGAATCACCAGAATCAAAATGACAGCCAGAGTTTTCCACATTCCTCGAACTTCTTCCTGATTCAGAATTTGCATATTAATGAAACTTTCCATAATATTTCGGAAAAGTTGGTAACGTCCTGCTCAATTGTTTTTCCGCGACTCTGAATTTTGAGCATACAATGAATTTTTCTTAAAAAGTTCCACATTGTGGATCAATTGTAGATTGGCTGGACAGCCATCGGTTAATCCGTCAATCATGTCGTAGAATATATCAGCAATGTTCAATTTTTTAACGGATACGGAATTCCGAAAAGAATGTTTGGGCAATGAATTATAGCACAATAGTATGTTTCGGGAGATTCTTCAAATCTCTCCTAATCTTCCAGGCACTTCGGGAAAGTTGAATAATCTGACTCATTTCGACAAGATCAAAAGTTCAAAATTTGTCCAACAGATTTTTCCAGGACAGAGGCTGCACATAATCATGTATCAACGAATACGAATTTTGGAAAACCGTTCCGAGGATTCAGCTGAAACATTTGAGAAAACTTACATTAACGAAAAGCTGAGTTTTACAATGACATGATTTCTGATGAATTAGTGACAAACATCATTTCAACTATTCACACTCCTCTGGGAACAGACACACTGGAAAAGACATTAAAAATTCAGCCTTTTATTATTTTATTAAACTGCTACTGTCCGCACCCTAAAACCGCGATTTTAATTTTGATAACAACATATATACTGAATTTACCTGCGCAACGAAACGGATTGCAATAATAATCTGATGCAGCTGTTCGTCATGTCCAAAATGAAATGTCGACCTGATCACTGCTTTTGCACCTTTCCCCGACGAACAACTACTGCAAGTGAACTCCTCGAGCATGACATGTATCACGAATAAAAGTTCCAATCTAAAAACCTATGTTTAATAATTTTGTCTATTGTTGTGAATATTAATAATTCAAATCCAACTTACAAGTCTTGACTATCATGGTGACAGTTTTCACATAGGGTTTTAAATAATTGTTTAGTGTCGCGGTTATCAATACCTGAAACAAAAAATATTCGGACATTAACTCTGGTTCTGAACACATCAGATTAGAAGCCTTTGAGATCATAAATTACTGTGATCAGCCATAACTCAACTGAAATGTAAATTGAATACCGTGAGAATTATGAGAGAGCGCTGAAATTAATTCTTTTGGTCAGGTCTTCCACAAACGGTTTCCATTAAAATAGACTTGTTTTTTCAAATTACGTTGTAGTTTTCTGTTCAAATTCTGTCTAGCGATGAGATGGATCGACCTACAAATTTCCAGTTCATGTGATACGCCATTCAGCAAAAAATAATGAGAAAGTATTTGCATTGCAATTTCATAGGCGATATGTGACATTATTGCTTTGATGAAATTCGAAACACATTATAGGATGTAAAAAATTCCGTTCAATACTAAGTTATACTTACCTTGAACTATGGCACAAACACTTTTCTCGTATGCCTTCATTGCTGTAAGTATATCTTCCCCCAGAATGTGCATCGTTTCCATGCAATTATCCAGCAACATAGGGATCATGAAAGTCCTAATGTTCAAGTTTCATTGACCATTGCCATGGCTAAAAATAATTTCATTAAGTTAAGGCTCACTCTTTTATTCTGACTGCAATTAATGAGTGGACATTTTCAGGTTTAAATTTATTTATGTGTTGTAGCGCATTCGATAGCCAATAGGCATGCGAGTAATGTTATAATATAAATTTTTTCCATGAGTATAATTGTTGAAGAGCTTCCTGGGTGGCGCCGGAGCTGTCCCACCACTGGCCAATGTTGGGGTAGGTGTGACCCTCCCGACCAGGGCTCATCAAAAATAGCCGGGTTCGGGAATTGTGGATTGGCTGAATCATCAATCCTACGGGTGGAATGTTGTATGCTACCATTCAACAATATTTGCACTAAAATTTTCATAAATGTTTTCTACAGTGAAGTTCGCCTACATCGAGCAATGAAGAAATTTAAAAAGATGCCGAGACATGTATTAGACAGGCAATTGTGAGAAGAAATGCCGATCTCTTATAATCTACTATAGTCTGTTTTTTTCAAATGCTTGTAACGCAGAAATGCAGAAAGTAAGTACGCATGCATAATTTCGCGTCGAGATAATATCGTTGTTGACTGTATGTTAGGAATCGATTAACCAGGGGCGGTAAACTGTGACTAAACTCTTAACTAAACCCGATAATTCTTTTGAAAATAATTTCCGTCCGGTGCGAAAAATGTCCAAAAAATTCGCACGGCAAAAAAATATTCGCTCTGCGCAGAAAAGCTAAGCAAATGACCAGCGCTGTGGCACGATGCGCCGGATTTCGAGATTTCAACTTTCCAAAACACACCAATTGTATCACGATCTTAACTCAAATTTTTTTCATTAAATGAGAACCACGTGCAAAAGTTTTTTCTCATTTCCAACTTTTTTTCTAACTAATAGCCTTCAATCCCGACAAATTTTAATTGCCGCGTTCTTCCCGTAATACAGTATAGTGTATGCAAGCGCGGTAATTGAACAAGCAATGTGTACTCCATTTCATCTTTTTTTGGTTACAAGCATTTGAGAAAAAACAGACTATAGATATTGGGGCTCGCGATGCACGCATTTCTTAAATATTTGAATTTGCTCCTATTTTCAGGTGTGGCCCTACCCAAATTCATTCACATGTCATCAGTCCCTGCATCTATATCCTCAGCACAAATCCAAATTCCAGAGCCAGTCTCTGCACTGAGATATTTTGTGAACAATTTATCATAAATTTTTTATTGAACCACAATGAACAAAAAAATTAGCACAGAAATAAACTAAACCAAGGGCGAAAACACTTCGTCCAACGACAGCTGGGCTGGTGTGATCACACCTGGCACGAGAAGAAGGTTACGAAGATGGAAGATAAAGCCTTTTTTATATTTATTTCACCCTGGAATATAGTGATACATTTATTACTAATAAACCTAGGACGAACACACTTGGGAGGATCTATTCTACAATCTACTCAAGCAACCCTGAGCACATGACAGTAGGTGCAACCAGAATTAGCGTGGGTTGAAGGTTGCTGACATAAAAAAGTTGCTGTGAATCTAGATAATACTCGGCTTTTGCATTCATGTCACTCTAGGTATAAACAATCGAAAGAGATATAAATAATCAAAAGAAGCTTAATTAAACAACTAAGCAATCAAAAAATGTTGGCCAATTGGGAATTCAATTTGCGATATAAGAATTCATAATTTGTGACAATTCGTCATCAAACTGACAGAGACATAATTATTTGTAATGGCTATTGACGAAAAATTTTGAACTTTCCAACAATAACAAATAAGAAACTTGTAAATTTTTAAAAACAGTTTCAAATATTTTCAGAAAATCGTCTTTGTTGATCATTTTTCGTACAGTCGATGAAGTCAAAAATTTCAACGAATTTTCGAAATGAGCGTCTAGCATGTTATAACATGTCAAAAAATAAATTGTTTTCACACTGTTTTTTGTGAGAAACTTGTTTAATGTGAGTCAGCCTTAGATTTTCCGTTTTTCTACGCCTTCTATAGTCCCTGAGGTCAGGTACAATAGGTAAACTTTCGATTTTTTGTGCACTTATGCAAATTTAAGTGTAAAGAAAACTTAATGGCGGCTCTTTGATTATTTGAAGCAGTGGCGGAGAAGTTCATTATGAAATCAGTCAGGCTGTGCATTAATTATTTTTGAGAGTGGGACAGTTCTCCTCCGATTAAGAAAGTTTCATCCAAGTATAGCTGATTACTCAGTTTTAGAAGTCTAAAAATCGAATCAATGACTTCCTATTAATATCACATTGTGGAACTTTCATTTACACCTTTTTTAAAACTTGAACAACGTTGAATGAATTCACATGCTAGCATGTCTTGCAACATGTGGAACCGTTGTTTGTCAACAGTCTTTTAGAAGTGATGTTGATCCTATTTATCCATGATAAAGTTCAACGTGTCAGCTGAGAATAGGAGTACTGTTCCACGAAACTAAGGAAAAATACTGAATCGAAATGAGCAAGCCTTCAAGCGTTACAAACACGTGCTACTGATGCAATTTCTGAAACACGCCCGTGCGTTGACATCGCTACAGCTGTAGTTACTGTAGTTAATGATAAATGACACACTATTACACTGACGTTGATTACAGCGATCTTCAGCCATTCAGAAAATGCTGTCATTCCAGGTCAAGTATCAATGAAGTTTACTTGTACTATCTCTTTCAATTTGCTTTCTTTGTCATTCAGTGTAGTTTGTAAGTCTCTGAACAAGTTACCACCAATTCCAATTCCACCCACGTAACCATCTTCGCTTTTAAAGGGTCAATCAGTCAAATAAGTTTATATAATTCCGGGATTCTACGATGTAACAAGTATGTCGAAAAGCTTCCTGGGTGGCGCCGGAGCTGTCCCACCACTGGCCAATGTCGAGGTAGGCGTCACCTCCCAACCAGGGCCCGACAGAATTGGCCGTGTTAAGAACCCATTGATTGGCTGAAACATGTTACCATACAACAAGTAGTGTTTCTATCTTAAATTAGGATATTTCCAGGGGAATTCCACCACCAATAGCAAAACTCGATACTAGTAAGTTTCCAGAATCTATCCAAAAAACATTTTATACGCATAAATCTAGCAGCCGACATTCAGCTTTTGCTTCCACACTTATTATTCTACATACACACACAAACATCATAATATGCATATAATGTTCATCTTTACCACATTGCGACAAAAGCTTGAGGGAAACAAACGTCAAAATAGAAAAACGTTCTAGTTTATCAAAGCTTCCAAAACACGAGGAAAAATCAGAAGTGGAGCTAAACATCCAGAATCCGAAAGAATAACAAAGACTTGAGAACAAAATTGTGAATTGAAATCCAAGATTTCCACATAACCCATTAAATTTTGAAACTTTGTCCACCCTGCGTACACAGGACGCAGATAGAAAGTAAAAGCTTTTTTCGACAGCAAAAGTTGAGCAATTTTATGGAGTTCCTAGGTTCGTTGACCTAAATATGATGATGTTGACCTAAATATGATGATGTTTAGCATGTTTCTTATAAATTGGAAACTGACAAAAATAAACACTTGCGTCAAAATCGTTCACAGGATGCCTTCCCCGTAGAACTTTTTACGCAACAAAAATTGTTGGTATTAAATGAGCGAGATCACAAATTTCCAGTCCTGTGTGACGCATGATTTAGCAGAAAATCGCTGAAATATAATATAGAACCTGCTTTCCACTTTTATTATATGCAGGCTTTTCAAGATGAATAGAACATAAATTGCAACACTATGCTTGCTAATGTTGGATTATGTGGCTACTTGGGGCCCGTCTAAATGTTCTAGGTATACCATACATGATATGCGTTTTCATCTAGGCACATTTTACGCTCAGTTTTACATTACCATAATGGCCATAAATAGCTCAGGACACCCTGAATGGCCTAAGCCTAAGCCTGATCCTATACCTAAACCTAAGCCAACATTTTCCGTGCCCAATATGATCTTCTTAAACGCCAAGTTGGTGTAGAAAATGCGGAGAATTTCACTTCTCTTCTGTTTGAAAATGAGCGTTACTGACGATTTGCAAGTACTTAGAGCGGTCATAAAGTTGAATAGAATTCAGTATGACAATAAAATAGTGTGGTGGTAATCGCATCTTACTCAAACAAACGATTAGCACGAGAGTTGGAATAGCAGAGTCAAAATGAGTAGTAAGACACCCCAGAAAGATCACTGCTAACTAATGAGCGCCAAAGTGAGACGCGCCCCAAAGTGGAATGGGCGCCAGGTGGAGACAACAGTCTTACTTTCGCGCCTATAACATTGCTCGCCAAAGTGAGACGGACGCTGTGCATCATACATTCATTGAGTTACAGACCTTCTTCTGTGTCAACACCTGCATAGAGATGTGCAGCATCAGAGACTGAGCGTTGAGCGTAGTTGGTATTCAGTCCCATTCCTATGTCATTTAATTATCATTCAATGGTCATTGATATGTCGAATGAAAATAAATGCTCACCCTAAAGGTCTACGATATTTTAGACGCTACAGTTCAATCGTTTCATTTAGGAAAAAGTTGAAATAGTTGCTCAGAAAAAACGATTAATGCTGATAAATTGTATACTCTATTCAAATTAGACTCGGAATACAAAAAATTCAAAGAAATTCTTTAACAAAAGATGACCATGAATCGGAAGCCAACATATTCTTTTTTCAAATTGTTATAATAACTGCTACAGGAAATTTCAGGAAAAAGACGGCCGCGTACGCAGGTTGTTTATCATTTGCACGAACATATTTTTTCAATGTGGGTGCTCATTTGGAAAAAATTGACTATAGCTGTGAATTCTAGCACAAGAACACAACTAATAATGGTTTCAAGATACACTGTTTTCCCTTGGCTTCGACCTGCGGTTCATTTCGATTCGAGAGATATAGGAATGAGGATGTAATTAAACTACTTCCTCAAAATCGAAAAAACTAATTCGTGGCTTTGGCTCAGTTGGGAATTTGAGGTTTTGTCCACATATCACCGACTCTTAGAGAACTGTGCGAAAAAAATTATCCCGGGTGTAACTAAGCGTGTTTTGGTATTTTTTGGTGGAAGGGGTTTTCGACTGCCAGGATCTCAATAGACGCGGTCACCTTACAAAAAAAATCGTGAATAAGGATTCCGCGAATTTCAGGTGTATGGGGTTTACGACCGCGGGGAATTCAATTGATGCGGTCACTTCACACAAAAAAATTATCCCAAGTGTAAACAAGCGTGTTTTCGTGACTTTTGGGGAAAAGAATTTTTGATCGGGGGGGGGGGGGGAGGGGGTTATTCAATGGATGCAGTCACTTTACAGAAAAAATTACCCCGAGTTTAAACAAACGTATTTCCACGATTGTTTGGTGGAAGAGGTTTTTGACCACGGAGAATTTAATGGACGCGATCACTTTACACAAAAAATTATCCCAAATGCAAACAAATGTATCTTTGCGATTTTTTCGGGGGGAAGGGCTTTCGCCTTTGGAGAAGTCAGTAGATACGGTAACTTCGCATAATAAATTTTGCTCAGTGTAAATAAATGTATTTCTCCCATTTTTTCTGGGAAGAAATTTTTGACCATGGGAAATTCAATGAATATGGTCACTTCACACTTTATTTACAACGTCTTTTAAGTACTGGGCAGTTTACACATCTTTTACATTACGGAATGTGAGAATAAGAAGCTTTAAGATTGTTTTTTTATTGTTTCTTTGATCTGAAGATGGCCAAATTTAAAACTTCAGTAAGCTTCGATGAAAGTTTTTATGCACGGTCAAGGCCCACTAAAAGGGGTAGACTAGTGTATTGGAAAATGCCCCGATGGAACAAAAAAGGAAAGTATACTTGCTTTTATACTTGCCAAATTAGAAAACGGGGTGAACTAGGTTTTTGGGAACTTGGATGAGAGTTTAAAAAATCCAGTTATTGGATTTTCATTCTTTGTCATTAAGAAATTTTCCATGTCTGTGAAAAAGTATATTCTGCAGCTGAGTACATCAGCACACATTCAAACCACAAATGTAGAGCTCCAAAATTTTGAGGAGGGTACAGGGGGTGGATCCCGTATTTTTGACATTTTTTGAGAGAAAAATGCAATAAAGTTGGCCAAAAAATTCTTTTCACACGGAAAATTTTATTTTCCAAATTCAAACCTTTGGTGTAATGTACCCCCATATCCCCCTTCCTCCTCGCACATGTTTGCTTCCAACTGAATAAAAATTTTTTGATAAATTTATTGTCCTTAAACAGGAATCAACTTTGGGAAGCAAACACATCAAGTCCATCTCAGTTTTCGAGAGAAAAAGTTACAGCACAAAGTCTTCTTAGAACTAAATCGATTTTGTGAACCAATTCCAAGCATTGAAATTGCACAGATGAGGAAAAATCTGCAACTGTGTCAATGTAATATAGGACCTGATTTTATGGATTTGACTGAATCGGGAGCTTTTTAAAGGCGTTTCTGTATGTTTTATAGTGTTGGCCCATTTGCAGATGGTGCCTAACGACTGTAACCAGAACCCAGTTTCACTTATCGGATCTAGGCTCGACCTCAAGATAATCTCGAAAAAAAAGGACGACCACCTCAGTTTCAGCGATTGCACTAACATGTCGATGATCTCAAGTTTGGTGTAAAATCAACGTCGTCAGGATTATCCCACATTCGATGTCGAGATTATCCCCAGCTCGAACTGTCGGGTTGTACTAACATTTTCTCATGATTTTTTATGTCTGAGGCAAATGAATATAAAAATGTCCGCAATCCCCGAATTCGAGCCTAAACCTCAATATTAGTTAATCCTGAAGTGAGGATTGTTAGTGCAACTGCAAGAAAGCAATCTCGACATTGGGATTAGCTGAAACTGAGGATCAGAAATTTACTCTCGACGTTAAGGTTATCCTCAGGCTAGGTTAGGAATAATTTGTAAAAAACAAAATGACTATAATTTGTCCACCCCTACCTATTTTTAAGCTAGAGGGAGAAGCACTGTTTCGAATCAGTCAGGAGCTAGAATGCTATTGGTTTACCGTTTCTATACGTTTGACTGAAGTCAGCCATCATAAGCATGATTGCGTATAATTTTTCATTCGGAAAAATTTTACTATAGTTGACACAATTCAAGTGGAGGGACCAAATGCACGAAGAGCTGCATAATATAATTACTTTTTCACAGACATAAAAAATTTTTTAATGAGAAAGAATAAAAATCCACTATTACAAAATTGAATCTTTTAAACTCTCACCCAAGTTCCAAAAAACCTAGTTTACCCTTTTCTCTAGCTTGTAAACTTTAAAAGCAGGTATATTTCCTTTTTCTATCCCACCGGGGCATTTTCCAATAAACTAGTGGTTGAATCTTCGCTCTAGATCTTATGAAGATTTTTCGTGTTTTCTCAAAGATTATAATCGTAGAGTCCAGGGGCCGGTTGCATCAACTAAACCTGAGGCTAAACTCGAGCTCGGTTTTAACTGTTAAACCTGAGGTTTAGCTAAATTCGACGTCAGGTTTAACTTTTAGCGGTTGCATCAAACATCTCGAGCCCGAGTTAAGCCTCAGGTTTAGCTAAACTCGAGCTCAAGATGTTTGATTCAACCGCTAAAAGTTAAACCTGACGTCGAGTTTAGCTAAACCTCAGGTTTAACAGTTAAAACCGAGCACGAGTTTAGCCTCAGGCTTAGTTGATGCAACCGGCCCCTGGTCATTTATCCTATCGCCAACCCATATCATAAATAAACAGGCTTTAGTTGAAAATATGTAAAACTATACAAAGAAACAAACAAAATCGATCTATATGCAGACCGCCGACGAAAATTGTTTGCAAATTGAGTCCAAAAGAAGATAAGAACGCATTTTTCGTTTGGAAAAATTCCCTCAGGGCGATCGGTAGATTAGCGATGGAAATTTATTCTGAGAAAAAAGAGCAAACTTGATTTCGATATGTGTGCGGAGTATACAAAGTGACGAGAGAGAGGCAAAATAAATAGTAGAAAAATATCAGGAAGGATGCAGGAAACCATTTCTAGTTTGGTACGTGCTTCTGATAATCCGCCAGAAAACAATCGCTGAGTTTCTCGAAAAGAGTTTTATTAACCTGAGTTTCACCGTCAAACCGAGTTAAGACTCAGTTTTCAAAAACTGAGTTTTACGATGGTCTAAAATGTGTTTCCCGAAGAAAGTTTTACGGTGGTTTTCTCGAACCGAGTTTAACGCCATTAAGCTAAATTTATCACTATTCACCCAGGGAATAGTGATTTGTTCGATGAAAAAATATAGATGTTCGGACGTTAATTGTACAGGAAAAGCTCGCATGCTTTCACAAGGTTTCATTTTTTCGGCTACTTCGTTGTTTCATGGAAGCTAAAAAGGTTTGTTGCACTCTTTAGTCCTGATGAAAAGGAAATTCTGCGCTCTTCAATTGAGTCCAGAATTAGTGTTATTGAAAATAAGTGTATTTGAGCTGCATCGAATTTGTTAGAAGAAATAGCTTGAGCAGTAGTTTCGAAAAATTACAATATCTTTCAGTCGAAGCAGATGTCGACTTCAGATATCAGAGGTGCCTGGGAAAGGACGAAAGTTGTGGCCAAAAGCGAGAAAGACGAGCAACTACAAAAAAGTTTGCCAAGAAACTGGTGCCGGTTCAGTGGAACAGAAAGACCCAAGCGAATCGAGCGAAAAAAATGTGATAGTATGCACCTCAAAAGTTGGACCCTAAAAGTTTGAGTTCAAACGACTTGGTCTAAGATCACATGGGACGCCAACCTCAAGGCCAAAATTTACAAAAGCGTAGTCCACCCCGTCACCCTCTATGGGGCAGAATATTGGCCAGCAACAACCAAACACGAGCAAGTCCTCGCGACATGGAGATGAGGATGCTTCGATGGTGTCTTGGTCTTACAAGCTTCGACCATGCTTCCAAAGGAGATGTCCGTGGTCGGATGGGAGTGGCCAACATAGCCGAGAGGATGCGTGAGGCAAGGCTGCAGTGGTGTGGCCATGTAGTGCGAAGCGATGAGAATACAGTGGCACAGCAATACGATGACCATGAGGACGACCAGAAACGTTGGATGGATAGAATCGTGGGAGACATGCAGATTGCCAATGTCACCCCGGACGATGCCTGTAATCAAACCAAGTAGAGACGGACACGCCAGCGAGCAACCCTGTCATGCGGTATTAACGCCAGGAACAAGAAGGTCTAAGATGTCTTTTAATAAGTTTGGAAGCAGAAGAGAAGTTTTCATCATAGGTGGCGTGACAGCGTCAACCTATAATATATAAGACTTTGCTCAGTTGAATAAGCATCCGCGATGCGTAATTATTTTGATCTGCTTTGGTTCCAAAATCATCGAAGTAATTTTTGATTGTTCTTTCAGATCATTCTATCATTATCAAAACCGAAGACGAAAGTTTCAGCGTTTAATACCACAAAACACTTTCATTGTGCCAATGAACCATCAGCTGTGATTTTGAAGAATAAAGATGAAAATAACTTTAGAATATTTGTCTAAAAAAGCATCTTGATCCATTACAAAAACGAAAGCTACAAGAAGAATCGGGTTTTCGGCTAACAATAAAGACTCAAGAGAAAAATTGACCATGAGCTTCTTTTCTCAAAACATACCCGAACGAAGTTCTAAAAGTTGCATGCGATATGAAAACTCAGTTCTACGGCGGACACACATTTTAACGAAAACCCGGGTTTGAGAAACTGAAAGAATTTCTATGCCGGGTTCAGGACCGTATTTTCAGAACCTTTAAACTGAGTTTGACGATAAACCGTCTTCGAAAAAGTCACCTTGTATGTAATGAAAAACAGTGGTTTAGCATACCGCGAATGAATCTTCATCGTAAGTTCACGACGGAAAATGGCGCACACAGGGAAACACAAGTAACCGTGATAAAAGGACAGCATTTTCATTGTGGAGAATCGCAAGTAAAGTGTAATTAGAGAAGTTTGGAATCTAAAGTCTATTCTTCTATTTTACTACTTCGGAAGTGACATTGTTAAATGAGACATCTTTGTTGTTTTTGCGTCAGATAGAGAAACATGGTAAGATGACCTAGTTTGTGAAACAAATGGAGAGAAATGACAATTATGGGATTATAGCCTATTCAGTCTATTTTGCAGGCGCAGTATCAACAAAAAAAGTAGGTACAACTTGGCGCAAACTTTTCAGTGAGTGGAAAACGTTATAGTTTCTCAGGAAAAACGTCTAATTTCTTCTTGACAACGGGAGTGCCAATATCATTAAAAATATCATGCTTGAAATTTTGTCGCCAGAAAATCCACCACTCGAGAAATTTTGATGATTTGACCATGTTGTTTTAATGAAAATTATCCATTTGGTTTTTTGCCTGTCGTGATTGAAGAACTTTTTCTCATCGATTAGAGTAATAAGTTTATTATTTTTCCGTTTAAAACTTGATTTCATCGTTCGATGCATAGGCCATCATTTTAAGATTGTCTATAATCAAGTCTCGCTCCAAATTAATTCTTCTTAATTCTCAATTAATGTTTGTGGACTAGCACAATATTTATCGTGTCAAAAAAAAAAGTTTTTTAAAGCTGGCAGTGCGGTAGACTTGATTGAAAATCAAAATTATGTATGCCTTACTTAATTTTACATTGACGAAGTGATGACCATTGGACAAATCGGTATGATTTTGCGCTGCAGAATCTGGGCTTGATCTATTTGGATCAATCACAAGTCAATACTGTCTCTATTGATAACCTAGATTGTCCAATTATATACGTTAGCTAGGAAAAATAGACTCATTACATGCGGCAACTTGCAGGCTTTGAATATCCTGTCTTAGCTACATTCAAAACTAAGTCTTTTATTTGCAATAAAAAATACACAGTGCAAATAATGGCAATAAATTGAATCACGCGAAAAAGCCCTAGAACATGATATTAAACGATCATTTGAAAATGTCCATAAAAAGCACAAGCCATGCCATTAAATGGAGTAACAAGGAAAAACAAATTTATGGGTTCCACATATTCTATCACTGGTGAAAAAATGTACCATAGAAAGTCCGTTTTACAAGAAAAACACCGACAATGATTTTTTGAAGATGTAAAAATTTCTGGTAAGAAAATGTGATCACCATCAATTTTCCACTTCTCAATTGCAATGGAAATTGGACCAACCGCTTCTACGCCCATTGACGCTTCCCCTTTTGGCCCAAACTCGCCACCAATACTCTTGATTGTGTTCCAATGGTTTGGCGTACGTGTTATCTTTGATTTGCTCCGGATACAAATGATTGATGGGAGCAAAAGCGGACGGGTTATCGTCCGGATTTTCGCAATTGGTCGCTCCGTCGCAAGCTGAAATTTCGATCATGTAACTAGTGGCGCCAGGCACTTCGTTCCAGGAGAATTTGACGTCGCTGCCGGGCGAACAATCGACCATGGCGCCAGCCGGTGGGTTCTGATTTTCTGGGGGCATTGGGAGCGCGTGCTGAAAAACGAAAAGTTTGCAATATAATTTTTACTCCACCCAGGAATTGTCGAGGGTTATTTGAGTAAAACGCAAATGATCTCATTACTATCCTATTGTTCAACAAAATATTACAAAAATTTGAAATAGGACTTGCTTTCTAATATCATTTTCTGAATGTTTTTCACGAAAATAGACGATATACTGTATTACTTCTAAAAAGCTGATGAATGACAAAAGTGCTCCGCAAGCAGTATTGTATACTATCCCAGCTTTCTTGATAACCGGTATGTAATCACGTGAAACTGAATGTTCGTGATGAGCTAAGTCATCTCATGTGTGGCACATTTTGAGTGTGAAATTCAATAGAAACGTACCGCAAAAAGATTCATAAGGCACCACGTGTTTCTTGCATTTTCAACTAATATTTTGTATTTTGCTATTTTGATGCTAAACCGTGCATTTTTGGAATTTTTAGGTTGTTATTAAATGAAAAATTCTGTAGTGGATTCACCATTTCCAATTCAGAAACATTACATGATAACAGACTCCAGTGCTACGTTCAATCTCCAGTTTTCATGCTTTAGAGACAAGACTGTGAAATTGATCTTGAAATGGAACATGATTTCCTTTATCTAATTTACGAGCACGGCAAAATCAACAAAAAACTACAAGATTGATGACAGACTTCTGATTGAAGATTAATATTAAATCATGTTTTTGAATAGATCTCAAAGGGATATATTGATTAATATGCTTACTTTTTATCGTTTTGTAGGAAAATAAATGCTGCTCGCCATTCACCATACATGCACAGTACAGGGGGTGGGATTTCCTTTCTTGGTAACAAAAAGATCTATTATCCGAGCAGCATATTCTCCAATCAATGTCAGTCAAATACGTGCAAAATATTTGCCTGGTCAGCACCTTTCCAATTATAATGTTACTTTTTGGGAATCAAGCATACTTGGTTTAGAAAAATCGCATCTATAGCATCATTTTCATTCTTATAACGACTTTCTCTCTTTCTCTCTTGAACATTTTTCTTCATCATCTCGATTATTGCTGGGATCGAATCTGCACGGGATCAGCAAGCATCTGCTGAGGATCAATCAGGATCCGCCGAGGTCAATACTCCACAACCCCCCATCCATACATGCTGCTCGCCTTGAAATATCATTATTTTGGGTGGGGTCAAACATGTGTCTGAATGAAGTCAAACATGTTTTGGTTTTTTCTTTTGGGTGAGGTCAAAGTTTCACCGAAAGCCCCAAATCGAGGTATGCTCTTGACAATAAAACAAGTAACTATGCCGAGAATTATTTCTATGCAAATTTGTCTAATTTGGTACTGTCTGCACATTTATATTTACTTGTCAGATCCCCTAGAGGTCAGTCTCGAAGGTTTCGCAGTCAGGGCGCCACTACATAACTTGTGGATTAGCAGAAGTTTAATTAATGTAATGTGTGAATTGACAGAAAATTACAAAAATAGTAAATAGCAATTACTTTTCTGTCTAATTTTTCAGAAACATTTCAAGAAAAATAGAGTGTAAACGCATTTTATCTCAACAGCACTTTTTCTAGATCCAAGCAGATTTTTACACCTAATATGACCACACTGTGAAAATAACATCTAAAAATACTAACCATAAACTGAATAGCAAAATATGAAGAGCAGGCTGACTAAAGCCTTCGAAATTTGCATATTGTATCAAATATAACCGTGACTTCTAAAAAATAAATTCAAAAAAAAAATTCTTCAAATGTTCAAAACTCGGGCAATATAAACACACTGAAGGAAGCAGCTTTAATTTAGGTGCTTTTATAACCAAAAGGCTGGTATGTAGGTAGACACCAACAACTGATGTATATCAAAAAAACTATCTATATTGGAGTACCCAAACCGAACCTCTAAAATTCTGTTCCATAACTTGTTGGGTGTGGGAAAGCAGAGTATTTTATGGAATAAATAGCTGACACATAAAAAGCCTCAGGCAATACATTATCGAAGAAGCACCAATCCAATAGCATAAATTACGGCTAGCCGTAAAAGTTCGATAAGACGCAAAACTTTCACAAACATACAAATTTCTGACAATACAAGACGTGTAAAAAATTTATGAGAGAAGAAAAACCTGAAAAAATATTAGACATACAACATCGTACACTATCTTTAGTTCATTAACACACCAAAGAAGAAGATTAATTATTG